>CAJNDV010008369.1:69986-80647 GCA_905221635.1 Symbiodinium sp. CCMP2456
CTTCCGTTGCCATCCGACTCCTGTCCTGTGCCATGCCAAGGTGAAGAAGAGTTGCGCACAATCGGAGACTTCTCGGATCTGGAGGCCCGGCAAGCAGAGGCAAAGTCTCGGGGGTGTCAGCGAGTGCACGATGAGGAAATCACGATGAAGTCCCTGGAGCCGTGCATTCCCAAGGTCTTTTCAATCCACATGCTTCACAGGTACGAGGGCTGAGCAAGGAGGAATCCTCCACAGCATCTGGAGACTGTGAGTCTGAGTCGCCCGGCTTCAAACAACGGAGACTCCCAGAATGCCTCTGTAGCATGCTGGACACGTCGTCTTTCCAGTATTTTCCAGTGTCTTTCCCATACCAGTACGGAGTTACATGCCAACGACGACTCAACATGATTCCTTGTTGCTAGCTGCTGCGGCGAGGCTCTCGCTGACGTCTGTGTTGACCCACTTCGGCCTGCCTCGACGCAAGCAGCCGTCCGATGTCGTAAAGTGCCCTGGCTGCTTGCAAGTTCGCCTTCTCTGAGTCAGTGCCAGCAGGGACAGGCAGAGCTGACAATTCTGATAGCTTCATGCTCCTAGGACCTAGGATCATTGAAAGACCTGGTGATACAGGTATGTCGAGTGCAATGCATTTGACAGCGAAGCCGGCTATCCAATCGCGACACCGAATGAGTACATCCCTCCGTGGGGCCTCTGAGCTGAAATCTAGGGAATCTAGGGTGACCCCGCGAATCGGGTGGCTTGTTGTCTGCAAGACTCGCTGTTACGAGTGCTTCCTCTATGGCCGGAATTGCTTGAGGCACCGACCTGCCGCAGGATCACGCCTATGCGCCGGCGAACACACAGGCCAGGCGACACTGGACGCTGCTCATGGAACTTGCTTCTGAATTGCCACAGCTTTTGTGAGCGCACACAGATGACAGCGCCTCTTTACAGATATGATATGACGTGATAGTTTCTGTCCCGTCGCGCAACATTCGAGCCAGGTGATGCCATTCTTGGCCGCTCACGGGGAGCTTTTGAGCTTGTAACTTGTCAGCTAAAATGCTGCAAGTCGGAATGACTTGAGGTTTCGCTTACACAGACCTGCATGAGAACTTGTGCTTAAGAGAGACCTTTGCAATCTATTCCCTGTTGCACGAGCACGCGCCAGCGACAGAATCGCCTGGAGTAGCTTAGCCGACCTGGGGAGAACAGCACGTGTTCGCACGCGAGGGAGGGAGCCTTGCTCGCTGCTTCCCCAAGTCCGCTTCAACCTAATTCAAGTGACAACCCCCTAGCGGCCCTATCAATCCCGTGCCAAAGCAAAGCAAAGAGAGAGGAAGAGATAGAATGATTCTATGAGAATTAGGGAAGGGGGTGAGCAACAGCGAGGGGTACGGGGACTGCCCGTGCCTCAGCCCCCAAAGCAAAGCAAAGCAAAGACAGAATGATTGTCTCAGAGTCTTAATGACTTTGCTCGAGCCAGGGTGTGTCACCCACAAGGGGAACTCACTTGTGTCTTATCTACTCGCAGTAACAATCTCTCACAAGAGGGCCGCCGGTATGACTCGGAAAGAACGACCTTCGGCCCTCTGAAGTCAACATCTCCAACCTGCTATGGGCAGCAAGTGAACTGGTTCTGGGCTCCCAAACAACAGCCGAGAACCCCCAAGGAATGAACGCGCCCTAAATCGGAAGCCGACAGCCCTAAAGAGTGAACCCTTGAACCCGAAAACGGAAACCCAAACGGAAACCCTAAACCCTGCACCTCGAACCAGACCGTTTTCCCGAAGGCATCACCGGAAGCCCCAAAGAACAAACCGGAAACCTCCCTTTGACCCCTTAAAGAATGAACCTGTCAGAACCCTTCCCACCCCTGCCCCCGAACCGGCAAGGCTGGAAAAGGAGGGTTTTCGCGGTCGACACAAGCAACAAGACATAAGCGACCGCAGAAAGAAAAACACAAGCGGCGCCAGAAAACAAAACACAAGTGACACCAATAATGTAGACTACAGACACACGTACGTGATCCTAAACCCGTGTCACTCTGCAGGGTGGCTCCGCCGGAAGAGGCAGAAAGACAGAGGTCGTTCCTCCATATATTTGCCCTTTGGGAAAGAAAGGAAGAAACATCACGAAGCTGGGGCCCAGAACCCGTGGGATCTCGATGGGCCGACAAGCAAGCGCGGCCTGCAAAAACCCTGTCCAATGCACACGGCCTTCACAAGCCGGTGCCCCTCTCGAAGTATGGCTTCCAGAAGGAGAAGGAATGAACAGATCAAAATTCGGACGGCCAAAGACATTTATCCAACAAGAGCCTGTCCCACGAAAGGGGAGAAGCAAGAACACGCGTAACACGAGAAGAGACGCTGACCAGAACTAAGAGAGTTGTTCCAAGAAGAAGCTCATGCTGGTTTCTGTGAGCATCCCAGTCGTCCGCAGGGTTCTTTCATTTGGCCCTGGAAGCTCGGAAGATCCGATTTTAAACTGGCCACTGTCTCATGACGTACCGATGCTCCATTGGCACTGGATTTGCAGAAGCTTTTGACGGTTTCGATCCCGGGCAGACAGGGCTTTTCGCTTGCTAAGTGCCCGTTACATTTACCCGAAGCTTGATTTGCTGAAACGTGCTGATGCATGTTCGGGGCAAAACTCACAAAGGCCCTCAGCGCACAGAAGCGTGGTTAAGTAAGGCCTTGCAACTATTGCTGCACAGTGGTCTTTCAACACTGCTTGTTAACATGCGGTGGTGCAGATAATGATGCCTTCCCAATTACGGCTGCGCAGTCAGATTCAGGTGGTTGTGCCGTGTGCGCTGCACTATCGCATCGAGCAACAACGCATAGTCGCAATTCGCTAGGTAGGTGGAAGGCATGATTGATCTAGAATCCTGAGTCCGCATGGAGCAGACATCGCGTTTCACAAGATGAGTTTTCTCTTGGACTTTCATTTGTTTGGAACTCGGTGGCCCGACTCACGCCGCATTTCGATCCACGTGTGACTGCATAGGCCTCGACCTGCACATGCTGTGTGGCATAACTGTATGAGCTACCGTGTGGCATAGCTGTGTGTGACGACGTCAGAATGATTCGACAGGACACCACGGCCCTTGCGGTTGATTCATGCTCCTTGTTGGGGCATGTGGAAGAATGAGTCAGTCTACGGGCCATCTGAGATTCACAAAATGGACACGGAACCAACAGACGAAAGCCGCTTCTTACAGACTTGCTCATGTTTCTTTGTGAAGCCTCTATCAGAGTTCGCAGATCGCCAGACTTCAATGTTGATCGCTGAGATGAAGCAAGCAAGTGAGTGTGACCAACTTTTAATCGCCCTTCCGCCGGCATCGTCCGTCAATAATTGATGTAGAGCTTTGCATCAGGTCATGCGCGCTTTTTGTTTTGAAGATGTATCCCTCGTTGCGGGAGGTTCGGCACTCGCACTATTCCTTAGTGCAAAGTGTAAACCCAGACAAGAGCATCGTGGCCCTTTCGAAAATGAGTCGCTGCTCACTTTCGAGAAACGTGCCACAGTGCTATAGACGAGGCACAGAAGCATGTTCATATCCGATAAGATCTCAATTCCGGGCCCTGCAATGAATGTCGCAGATGACATCCCGTGTAATTGGCTGCATTAGGCAACCTACCTGTAATTCTATGGAACATGTGGAAAACTTGCTTTGCAAGCTCTGCCTGCTACTGCATCAGGATCTGGATGCAAGTGGATCCTCGCATGGATGGAACAGACCCTCGGCAGGTGGGCTTGGAGCACTGCACATGAGGCCACTATTGAGAACGATGCGCTCGCACAGTGAGCATGACTGCAGGTTGCCAGCGGCGATAGACTTGCATCCTGCTTGCGTAGAAAGTCGAGCCCCGTAGTAGGGTTACCTTACAGCTGATACGCAGCCATTGCACTGTGCATTGCATCATTGCACTGAAGCCCACTGTACAAAGATATACAGGCAACCGGCTGGTCCTTGGAGACACATCGATCCTCAAGAGTCTTCCGAGCGGCAGGTAACGCAAGAAGCCCAAAGTAAACACAATCTGGATTGTTTGGGAATGCCATGTATGGCTTGACTCCTGCTGGCCAATGATGTCATATTTGTTCTGCTGTTCCCGTCACTGTGCAAATATCCTATCAATACTTCGCACCAAAATGACATATGCATGTGGCCCGACACGTTGGAGCATCCTCTACACAAACACACCACACGCAGAACCCCACCACCACACCCCCGAGCACAGCCTTCCCGCTTTGCGAACGTGGGCGAGTCTACCCGCTCGCACACCCAACCCACCCGCCCACCCACCCACGCATGCACAAACAAACAAACAAAAGCACGCACAAACGCATGCACGCGCTTGTGTGCGTGTTGGTCCGAGCAGACTGTCACTTTGGTGGCAATCCTTTTCGCGGCGGGTGTCTGAGTCGGCTCGTTCGTGCTGCGAAGAAAAAAGGGCTGACTCCAGTGTCACGATTTTGCAGGACTGCTTGGTACTTTTAGCTTGCCAGGGAGAGCCATTTCGACCAGTTTTGAAGGGACTGATCGAAGCAAATGCATGCAAATGCGAGGTCCCTGGGTTCCAGGGAAACCGATTAGGTTCCGTGAAGGGTTCGGCGCGTCCTGTCTCTCTTTGCACGGCCGTTCAACTCTTTCTTGGCTCAATCAGCCCGTAAGTAAAGACTGCTTGGGTGTTGCGACAGTTCTCAGCAGACGTACTTCTCGTGGCGTTCGCATACTCTGTGTGTGTGTATGTATATAGGTGTACAGGTATGTACAAATATACATATGATATTTATAGAGATATATACATGTTACATAAATATATATATATATATATATATATGTAACATGTACATATGCTTTACAGATATGTAGCTATACGCAGATAGCTCTTGACACGAGATCTTCTATGTGCACTGTAGGTTTTTAGCGACAGGTCAGGGCCGGGCCGAACACAGCCTCCCACTCGCTCCAGGGCGGCAGAACGAGGGCTTCGCAAGATTCAGCGCAAGGAGCTCATGGCATCTCTGGCAGAGGATTGGGCGCTGCGGCAGGAGGACAGGGATCGCCGGGTGTATGGAGCAACAGGGGCCATCGTAAACGTACGTTGCACTATACAAAATGTTTGAAAAGGATCGTGCTCATACTGCTGTCGCGATAGGCCATGAATGCAGCACCGAGTGAGAGATTTGTAAATTACGCCCGAGGCATAAATAGGCATAAGCCAGATTGATGATTCCAGTTCTTTAGGCGCATGTCTTCACGTCATGCCATTTGCTAATGCCCGTTTGTCCCAAGCCACGCAGCCAGGCCTGGATTTGTCAGTCCTTCTTTGGTGCTCCAGTTGGAGTTCTGTCGTAATGCAAACATTGTGTGACAATGATCCATGCAGTTGCACAGTGGTCTGCTCTAAAAATACATGAGGCCCAAGCTTTAGCAACCGGAGTCTGCAGACTCCGGCCTTTTGGAGGCTCTCCCTGTCTGGTGAAGCCAAGCAGGAAGAGCTTCGTGGCATGCACACACCTTCGTTTGCTGCGGCAAGGGAAGCTACACAAGAGGAGAAGGAAGCGCTTCTAACCGCAGATACATGTGTGTAGATGTGCCAGTGAAGGCTCAGGGTCGGAAGAGAGTCGCCGAGAGTTCACCCGGGCACAGATCCAAGTCCTCACCGGACCTGGGATCGACTGTGTCAGGACCTGCGCAACAGCTTTGAAAATGCGGGAAGTCAGGAGCGGCTGCCCTCTGATGCATCCACCCGTCGTGCTTGTCGTAGCCCCATCACGATGTGCAAAAGGAGCAGAACCCGATGCATACGACACTTGGATGCACGAAAGAGAAAGAGACTGTCTATATGGCATGAGTCTCAAATCTTGTGAAGCCAGTGCAGAAGCTGGCCTGTGTTGGCACACTATGGCACACTGTCTCCGATCTCCCACGCAGGTTCGTCCATGAGCACTTGATGAGCATTCTGAAGCCCTTCGCCGAACACGTGAAGGAACTTGAGAAACAGGCGCAGCCGCGAGAAATGTTTGATGTCAGAAGGCTTTTCTTGGGTTTCCTTAAACCGGTTGTTTTTCAGGCAATGCATTCGCGCCGGAGCTGGTGAGTTTTGCCATTCTGTAAACTGTTAATTGGGCGTGAGAACGTCTAAGCCTAAGCACTGGCAACAGAGCCTCTCGTAGCAGCTACCACGACGTCGACTAAGATGCCAAATCTAGCACACCATCAGGCTCAGGGGATTCGGAGAGTCCGAGCCCATCCTCACACATTTCGTTCTTTCGGCCGCAAGCACAGGTGCGAAGTGTGCGTGATGAGCAGATTGCTCAGAGCAGCTTGGCCAAGACGCGGCATTGTCTTCGTCCGTCTATGCTATATTATGTCAAGGGAACTCGGCGGGGCAGCTGTTGAACCATGTTGGATCCAATACAGATGCAGTACAGCTTGCATGGCATCGCTCTTGTATTTCTCAGGTGTCGGTGTGGGTGCCGTCACTGCGGCACAGAAAAGTCTTGAGGAGGCATCGGCGTGCCTCAAGCTGGACCTGACCAAGGCTGGGAAGATTGAAGCCGCGAGTAGTACGAAGCGAGTGCGAGCTTGCAAACTGGCCAGGTGAAGAGCAACGTGGCGCGAAGTCACGAGGACGTGACGAAGCTCATCGAAGTCTTTTCGCAGGCTGGGCACACTGTGCCCCATGAAGCATTTGGTCCTTTCTGTTGCTGGATTGTCCTTGCGATACCGAACTCCTGGAGGTTTGCGGAAACTTGTGCATGAACCTACGGAGCACCCGGAAATTCCCTTGGCTCCCAGACTTGGCCCAAAATGACTCGACAGGTCCGAGCGTTCTTTCGGCTTCGTGCCCCCCATTGTCTAGGTGGAGGTAACCCCCGCCTTTGAACCGTCCCAGAGAAGTAGGGGCGCCAACAGAAGTCACGGAAGGCCAACCAGGAACGGCAAGAGAAGCTGAGAAAGCAGTTTGATGAGGCCGAGCATCATCAATTCACTGAGATGTCTTTGGGCTTAGGGAGTTTTGCGGCTTTGCTCTGTTTTCATTGTCCGTCATCAAAAACACATCGTCAGCTCTACCTTGAAAGGAAATACTCGACGTTCGATCCAGTTTGAACTCAATGCTGCCACAGCAGGAGGACGCTGCTACGAAGAGTCGGCCGCATGCACCATGCGTTGAGATTCAGCACCGCTATTTCTCAGGACACCAGATCGCGTGTGGTATCTTTGGAGTCCAAGGCCCAGGCGAGGTACCCACGCGTCAAAAGAATCCGACAAGCCTCGGATGCGGCCTGATCTTGAGACAGTTCCAGGGCAGTTTCTGTTCGCCCCGGAAGGTCACAGCAGATCAGCTAAAGGCCGATGCCTTCACGTTGCAGCACCTGCAGGACAGAAACGGGGACATGTGCCTTCCAAGCGAGTTTGTGGTCGACAATCGAGCGACGTGAGGTGAAAATGGCAAGCATGACTGAGCCATGCATGCTGTGATGCTTCAGAGGAGGCTTGCGAGCTGAACAAGTTCTGTTTCCACGGCCTTTCAGAGTCGTGGCTGGATCAGAGCGGTAGTGGCACAATCTCATCTCCGTTGGGTCAGAACGCAATCGCTGACTAGCGGCTGCGTGCACAGGCCCCGCACTGCCTGTGCCATCAGGATCGGCTGGAGGTCACCAAGACTCAGGGCGAGGTGACACCCCACTTTATGGCGATCAACACCCCGAAAGTTCGCTTTGTTCGGGCCGTTTGCCCCAGTGTATTCGTGCTGTAACTCTCCCGGCAGTCTGGCCAGGCGACGCAGTCCGAACTGCAGAGGCGGCAGTGTGAGAGGGACAGACAAAGAGCCTCCGCTCAATCACGCGCAGCCAGGGCCTAGTTGCAGTCTTTGCAAGCAAGATTCAATTCACGTTAGGTTTGTTGGCAGCTTTTCTTCTGGGGTCGACCTCGACGACTCCTTTCCAACTGCCTTGTGAGTGGTGTCAGCTTTAGGGAAGCCTGAGCTTGTCTTTTGCGGTCGGTGCTCCCTCACAGTGCGCCCGTAGCTTCCCGTTGCCACGGCATTTGGAGGGTATTCAGTCAACAGGCAGGCCTCGTTGCTTGTGTTGCAAGTGTTCGCTCGAACGACCAGCTTAGATGCAGCCGAGTCAGGGAAAGCGCAGCTGGCAAAATGACCCTGACACTTCGGTTCGCAGGCTGAAGACCGTCGAGTCCTGCCACCACCAAGAAGCCGTGGATACGATCGCCAGATTGACGAGGCACTGCCCTGAGCCTCACATTGGGTTGAACGCCTCTTGACCCAGGCGGCTGGATCACACCGACAGTAAGGCGTGGCAGCATGGCATCGTCAGCTCATGTCAGCTCCAAGACCAGACAAACTATCAGCTGCAATAAGCTCAATGCCTCGCCATGACAATTAATGCCCAGAACGTTCGGGAGTCTGATGTCTCAGCACGACAGGTGAAGCACAATCATGAAGACATCAGCAGGAGACCAATGCTTTGTCAGAGAGATTGGCATGTGCCCATCATGGGTTTTGGTCTTGCGGATCCTGCTTGTGCTATGCAAGGACCGCTGCTGCACTCGGTATTCGGCTGGACTCAGCAGAGAAAGGCATGGCGGCATGGGTCCGTTAGTGTCCTGGTCGGCATGTGACACCAGCCGGCCAGGCCTCACTAGCGTGGAAGAAGCCATCGTCCGCGCCTTGAACCGCTCGAAGAATCGTATAAGTAGGGTTGCCTTCATCCAAGAAAGTGCCAGTACAGCTTCAGTGTGCACCATCGAAGATTCGACCCAACTGCTCAGGCAGCATTGGATGCGAACATGCAGGCTTCGCTTTCAAAAGAGCTGCCGCACATGAGAAATCAGCAGAAGTTCATGTGCCTGGCCTGGTGAGGGCATTGGACTGTCCAGCTGCCAGGCCACGCTCCTGCAGTACGACAAGGAGCAGGTGCTTCCAGTCGCCTGCAGCGATTGACTTCGTTGTAATGACAGCAGAAGGATATCCGGACCCGTAACAGGCATTCGTCTTGGAATTTGTTGTGCTTCCACAGTCAGCAGCCGTCCCTGTGCTCCCTGCTGATTGAGTTCTGCTGACACTGATGCAGGCTTCAGAGGAGTCCAAACAGATGAATGCCCTGGAACGCCTTGCACACCATGTGCATCGCATCCGCGAGGAGGGACAGGGGCCTGACTTGTTTGACCAAAACATGTTGTTGGCTGTCGGCGGTCGGTACATGCTTTTGGCTGTCTTGGAGAGTTCGAAGTCTTCTGCTGCATTAGACCTCTATGTATCCAACGCAAGGAGTTGGTCGAGATTGCAGCCAAGAACCATGCTGAAGCCGCTTGTCAGCTGGTATGTTATAGCTCAATAATACACTCGGAGATTTCAGTGGCTTTGCCGTTGTGCACGCTGTCCCAGGCCACTGAAGGCATCAGCAAAGTCGCAGCTGCAGCTGGGGCGAACCGGGACAAATTGCAGCGCAGCTCTCAGAACTAGCCCCAGCGCATGTCACACACGATTGCCAGCAGGTTGCCCTTGACGATTCAGGCAATTCGCCCGAAACAGCCCCAAAGGCACGTTGAGGAAGCAAATGTTTTGCTCCTTGCTCTTCCAAGGCTTCATGACGCACACCTGGGAACGCTTGACGGGCGCACCATGGTGCTGGAGCAAGGTTTGGAGCAGGCCAGACTGAATGTCAATTTAGAAACTTGCTGGAACTACGTACGACCGGTCCTGCGCGAGACTTTCACAATGGCCCGTTCAGACCAAAGCCCATTGCAGTGATCTCGACCGTGCTCTGGCACCTGGGCAGGGAAGTTTCAAGACCGGTATCGTACATGCTACACAGAACCGAACGATGTCAGAGGCGAGAAGGCCTGGAAACCTGGCAATCTCGAGAGCGCCGACACTCCAAGGATTCTTATGGCACGCGCATGCGATCTGCAGAAGACGAAATCAGGCCAGAACAGCATGGTGGATATTGTGGTATTTGACATTTTTGTGTTTGCTGTAGCATGGGAGAGATGATGATCACTTGTTGTGTTATCTCCCACGTGCATTGGGAGGTGGCATGCTTCAGATAAGTTTCGACTGCGCAGCGCAAATTACCTGGCTGGCACGGCAGGGATTTGATCTACTGCAAAGTTCAGATGTCTGCAGATGTGGACGAGCTGCAAGATTCGTCCCAAAAGGCCAGACTGCAAAAGCTTGTTCAAGCTTGCCAGTCAGTGATGATTGCCGGCATTGCAGCTACACTGGAAGGGCTTCCTGCTTTAAAGTTGCTCTAAGACGGCTGCAGGAGGTCATGTAGACTCATGTAGACATTCCCTGGAAGCACTTCGGTTGAGCATCCTTCCGCTTCCAGTGGTCATCGACTGTCATGGCACAGGTCAAAACTCGTCTCCGAATAGCTGAAGATGGCCTGCAGGTGCCAGCGAGTAGATGAGATGAGTAGGTTGGGGAGAGTTCTCTGTTACCCCTCCAATTGTCACCTCATGCCTTCCAACCACGCAGGGTGACCCCACAAACAAACCCAAACCCACACCACGTTACAGGGGGGCAAGGGGGCAACAACCCCAACTCCCAACCACACCACCCGCGGGGGGTGGGAACCATTTGCTGGGAGGGCGGCCGACCGCACCGGCATCATATTTATATATGCTCGCCCCCCCCCCCCCC
>CAJNDV010008380.1:0-74918 GCA_905221635.1 Symbiodinium sp. CCMP2456
GTGTCTTCTTCACGTGTTGAAATTAATTTGCGGATCAGGGATCATCTCTCCACCTCCGAGCTGAAGTTCGCCTCCTACTTATGAGCCTGTTAGGAGCGCCCGCGAACGCTCCGTATATGAAATTTATTCAAAGCATTCGGATTGAATCATAGAGAAGATAGCCGGAGATGAGCTACGAAGAGAACGCCGACAAAACGGACCGGCAAAGAGTTAGGCCGTGCACAGAAAAGATGCAGCGACCGGGACCGCAAGCTTTTATTCGAGAATATATATATATATATATGTAGCAAAATGTATGAATTAGTTCAGCCAGTGGCAACCTACATGATAAGACCAATTATGAATTCTGTTGAGAATTTCACATGGCATGATTTAAGCCAATCGTGATGCAGAGCTGAAGCATCCTAGAAACCGATGCTAAATGCGCTGGTAGAGTTTTCTACTGGACAGCACAGCATCTCGAATTCTGCGGCATCGATGCCACCTGCCAGTGGTGAGCTCTTGCAAGGGATTGGACGCGGCGAAACAAGCACGGCAGGGCACGTAGCTCTCTAAGTTGGCGAGGTGTGCATGTTGCTCCTGTGCAATGTTCGCTCATGAGAAGCGCAGGACAGCACTGGCATAGCTTCAAGGCCGCTCCTCTTTCTCGCGCTGAGCAGTCTCCTCGTTCTGTCGGTGAAAAGCCTGTCAGAACGGAAGGTCTCTGGTCCCGGGTCTTTTGACGTATGATTAACTAAGCAAAAACGAAAGACATGAGGACTTCCAGCAGCTTTGCGTCGAAACGGGCCTTCCCCCGGCCGTTTTCTGCCCAATTGACTGCGGAATGACGGAAGACGATGAAAATGATGAAAACATGTGACAACATGCTAATCAAGGTGACAATGAATAACAGATTTAGCCTGGTCTCCACATATTCGACGATCACAAGGACTCCTGCCTGGCCTTGCCCGCAGCCCTGTTCCACCAAGGACGTCAACATGATGGAAAACGATGACAAAACGATGGAAGTTGTTGACTATATTTTAATGAACACGATATCAAAGCCTAGAATGAAATGGAAAGAATCCGGTAATACCAATGAACACGACACGGTAAACGATGAAAAACACCGTCTCTCCATCAAGGAACCTCACAATGCTATGTGGAACCATGCGAAGGCAAGGCTTGCATAGCTGTTACAGGAATCGGTGCCTCGCGATGCTCAGCCGACGAAAGGGCTTCCTGCCAACATCTGCCAACTTAGATCTTGAAACGGGCATGTGCAAACCACACACTTAAAACCTCGCCCGTCCCTGATCTGGCTTGTTTCGATTTTGCTTTCGGATCCATGATAACAGTGCAAATCAACAGCCCTGGCTAGGCCTGCAACATCTTGCAAACATGCAAACACTTGGTTCAGCGAAAAGTATGGCTTCCAAAACGGTCTTGGCGTGCCAAAGGTTAACACACATTTTATGACTGCGCTTGTTTTTACCTCCCGCATGGGGGAACTGGCAATCCTTAACGGCGGATAATGGCGGGCTTCTATCTTCCACATCGAGATAAAAGGGCAAGCTGTGCTAGCTCGTGGGTCGTCACATTTGGGAGAACAATTAAAAGCAGACACAGGCTTTGAGAAAGCCAGCTACTCGGGAGCATGGTGTTTCCAAAGCCGGAAGCTGCTCATTGTTCCTGTCGACCGGAGTTAATGTAATGAAACCTTAGGCTGAGATCGACCGCTGAGGGGTGCATGCGGTGGCCGGACACATGCTCCTTGCCGGATGTTGCAACACCCTGAACCCAATCGTAGAAGCTTCAAGCCACATCGCGATCGAACGTCTGCCAGCTGGAACGATTCCGATTCCAGACAGCCCCGTCGGGTTCAAGTGTGTACAGGCGGTGGCCAGTGCACAAGCTCCGCAGTTAAAAATATGCCAAAGTAGAACCGGGAGACGCGAGACAATTGCACGACGACTTCCGTGGCATGCTGGGACGTGTGGGTGGCCTGGGATATCCCTCGAAGGCGTTGCGTAGTGAGCAAAAGTTGGAAAAACGGAACAGGGGATAAATTTTGAACCAACATGCCCCGTATGTAGTGGCCCACGGGCAAAACGGACGCCTCGACATTTCTTCGGACAATGAGCAGCCACCGGTTCTATGTACATGCAGAATGTCGGCCGAAGACGGTAGAAGAGCTCCACACAAGCAGCTTCAATGCATGTGTCGTCATGTCACAGTCTTTTAACTCTTGGCAAGTCCTGCAGCTGCTTCATTTCCAGCTGGTATCTAGGATGCAACACGGCAAAACATTTCTCCACTAGAGGTGCGTTATGATTAAGCTCCACACTGCTGAGAAGCTTCATGTTGCTGCCGGCAGGCTGCAGAGGTTTGTGCTTCCTCCGGATCTTCGGCAAAAGCTCGTGCCACGGAATATGTTACACATATCAACGCATTCTCAGATTCTTAAGACCTCCAGCACTTGAAGCAGTCTCTAGCATACAAACTTGTGCTTTCCGACGCCAGCCTCCTGCCGAATCGAGAGCCTCAGTCAGGTCAAGGGGGCGAGCCAAAATTCACTGCAAAGCTGGGCCGCTAGGCCCCTTGCAACTGTTCCTCCAACTCCATGCCTCAATCTCTCCCACTAGAAAAGTGATGGCAAGGAGATGCAATGATCAGAAAGGGGTCCAAACAAGTCATGGCCGACTTTGCTGCAGAAGCTTGTGCCTGCACGACGTGCATGCTCTGAATCCGCTGAACCTACGGAAGGCTCGGTGAGCCTGCTTCAACTCTTCTTCCAATGTGCTGTTGCAGTCTTTGTACCGCTGCGCTGCGGTAGCCTGCATGCGAGATCATCATGGTACCGACAAAGCGAGGTGAGCGCCGAGTGCCAAGTCCTCCTCGTTCAATTCGGTCTGGAGTTCGCGGAGCTGCGTCTCCAGCTGAGAATGTGATGCCGAAGCCTGTTACGGGATAAAGATGTGGATCTATTCAGGCATTGCAGAAAACAGGCTGCTTGAAATTGCCCGCCTGCTCCAGCTTCGATCTTAAGACGGCAGATTGCCGCTCGCAGCTTGCTCGAAGCTGCGCTTCACCCTGAACGGACCAACGTCATATCTCTGGGAACCACTGTCCCGGCTTGATGGTGCGAACATGAAATGAAAGCGGTTGGGCGTACCGGGCGTTTGGGCGGAGAAGCCCTTCCAATGTGTGCTGGAGCTGGCTTCAAGCGCTATCGACAAGAAGGGGCCAGGATGACGCTGGATACACAGCACCATGTATCGTCACCATGTATCACCGGCTGCTGCAGATGCGGTTGGTGTCGCCAAGATCCATTCACTGGCAAATTTTGATAGCGATCTCACAATCGTTGTGATCAACCAATGCCTTCTGTGTGGCTAATACCCGCGATACTCATGCGGGGATGCCTTGTAGGACAGATTTATTGTGCATGTGGATTTCTGTCGAATGTCGGTTAATTTGAATTTAGAGTTTTGCGCCAGATCACCTTCAGACCCCATGTACGAATCTGATCTTCAAATCCTACGAAACGAAACAAAGAATGAGATGTATCGTCTGTGTACCTTGCATGGCACCATGGTGAACATTTGCCGGGAAAGCATTTCCGCCAAATGCGATGCCTTCATAAAGCTAAGTCTTCGAAACTGTGTCTGGGCATGGCCAGGTTCGAAACCTTTGTTTGGCTAGCGGGGAACCGTGATTCAAACCACACGGCTCGCACTTAGCGGCATAGAGACAACACCTTCACATAAAATGCACGCCGGCCAAGCCCAAATGTTGTGCTTATGGTATGATGTAAAGCATCTCGCGTGTCATACATGTTTGCCATTATTTGCATCATCGCTATCGGGAAAAGTTGACTGTCGCAGTGTACGCTGCCCAGTTGGTTATGCTCTCTGCAAGGCCCCAAGCAACGACGATAATCCATTTTTGCTGTGGGAACCGCTGCGCGGCACGATTGCCTCGAGGGTCAGTGCAAGAGTGTGCTTACACAGATCTGCTTTACTGCCTTGAATACGCTGCTAGTACAAGTAACCTGACCGGGGTGAAGAACACAAGCACGTGCTGCTTACGCTACATGCGAGCTGCTGCATCTATCAACCACTGTTAACCGAAACGAATACTTAGATTCAGCATGCGCTTGCAAAACAACTCTGCAGTTCGACGCTATGAAACAGAACTTGTCAACAGCCTACGAACTTATCCTGCAAAGAATGCTGGATGGCTTCGGCTGCGAAAAGCTCAGTACGAGCAAGCAGAGATAGGCTCGACATTAGGGATCTCTTGGCTGCTTTGATTGGCAAACAAGTGAGCTGGATGCGTTTGGGATCCTTTCAGAGCGACAGCAATGTTCCGTACTCATCTCGAATTTGAGCCAAGCCTGCGCAGAGGTCCTCAGCTGTGCAGCCTCTGCGGACCAGGCTTGCAACCGGGCCTAGCATCCATCTTCACCCACGTGCTCGAGCAAGAGGTCCCGTGTCTGGCATGCAAAGGTCGTGCCTCTGCCGCCATCAGCTCCTTCTCCCATTGTGCTTAAGGGAATGATGCGAAGGCAAGCCAGCTCATGAACTCCTCATCGCGATTCTGGACTGTTGCCAGATTGGCGGAGAGCTGTTCCTGTCCCATGGCGAGTGATTCCACTCGAAGTTTGCCGTCAACATGGTCCAGCCTGTAGGCGACCGAGATCAGCATCCCGTGCCACCTGTCGCAGGAATTTGGACACGTCATGTGGACAACAAGCGATAAGTTTGGCTCGCCTGCATCTGTCGGAGCTTGGCCTTCATTGCTTCCTGAAGAACGCGCGTCCGAGAGCTACCTTTCGTTGAAACAGTGTGCGGTTGGACCCTTGTGGGACAATGCAACCCTTGTAGTAGCCAACCCAAACAGGAAGTCTTGGCACGACCACATCCTCAAGAATCTGAATAACCAACAGCCTTCATAGCCTCCGAGATGCGTTAATGACACCCAGCGTCCGAAGCAATAGAAGCCGACGACAGTCTATACTTCTAGAGAGGCCGTCCTCCAACGGTCCTCTGCTGGGCGCCATGGCCGAAAACACGCGGCGTGAGTAGGATGGCAGTTTCTGGGTCGTTTGTCATTCAGTTGAGCAACCTTTCAATCTTAGCCGATTGCCGACATGTCGCAAGCTATGTTGGGCTCCATCGCGGATCACAGCGCCTGTGTTGCGAGCCATTTCATGTGGAGTGAGCTGATTGAGCTTCGGTGAGTCTACGGCACTTGTCACTTCCTATGTCAGCCAGCAGCTCGACAACACAGCAGCATTGGGATGGCATGCGTGTGCAACTAGCTTGACTTCCACAGATGGGACGCATTTTCGCTCATCAAGCAGCTAGCCCAAGAAGAGCGGAGGTGTCCTTCGGCAGCCTTAGGGAGACTCGAATTCAGAGACAACGACAGCCCAGCACCTGTAACGAAAGGAAGCGGCGGAGGAAGCGGATGTGGGCGCAGCTGACCTTGCCAGTCTTGTGATGTTTTGTGCATTGCGCAGAAATGGCCGCCGATGAAGCTGCGTCCAAAATCTGAGCATCGCTTCGGGCGATGATTGATATCAGATCCCGACATGAAAGCAGCTCAGAGAATTCGAGGCCCCAGCCACCCATCCCCATGATTGTTGGCATTCTTGTAGACGCGACAATGATTTCAACATCCAGAAAAGATGTCGATTGCAGGGATGCCATCCCCAAACCACCCTCTTTCCATGTGTTGCTGTGACGGTTGGTGTGGGCATGACATCAAGATCAACAAACAAGCCATTTCATCATTCCCACCCGCCCGCCACGTAGCGGTTGTTTTTAGTATTTTTTAATGCTGGTTGGTGAAGCATCTCGTGCAGCGTCTTCTCCGGAAGGTTGAGTTTTACTTTCCCTTCCAAAGTTCCTTCTTCAGCTGCCGTGCGCAACATTGCTTCGCTTCATCCACGATTGGGATGGGTGGGTGGGAAAGAAGACCTATCATCATACCTTTCGTTCGGGCCTTTTGTGCCCAAGCTTCGGTTTAAACCACCACCTCCCAAACGTCTGCATGTCCGGCACAACATTCTGCGCAGGCTTACTCGGGTCGTTACGCGACAAGCCGTCTCATCATTCCAACCCGCCCTCCAAGTAGCGGTTGTTTTTCATGCTAGTTGGTGAAGCATCTGTACAGCGTCGTCTCCGGAAGGTTGAGTTCACTTTCCCTTCCGAAGTTCCTTCTTCAGCTGCCGTGCGCAACATTGCCTCAAGCTGCCGTCCTGCTGCATAGTTCACGTCTTCAGCTTGAATGCCTTGAGGTAGGGCACTCACACGGCGAAGTCCACATAGGGAGTTAGCCCTTCACCCCACAGCTGACAGCTGCTCCACTGTGGGTTCCTACTCGGCCGTCGGCTGGCCACCCATCAACTTCACGTAACCCTGGTGATTCCTCGTAATATCCTTCGTGTTGTCCAAAGTGAACTGGAGTCGTCCCCTTGGTCCAGGATACCATTCATTTTAGCTTCTTTCCCCCGAGGTCACAGGAGGTGTTGTCCCCGAGGTCGCGTTTGCCGCAGGCAAAGATGTAAAAGAAACCGGCCCCACAGCTGCAACTTGCCCGCAGCAACCCAAGCTTTCCTCCCGCCTTGTACTCCCGTCACAGCTGCGTAGCCTGCATCACGGTCAGGGACTCCTTTTGGGTCTCCAGGGCTGCTTCGACAACCCCAGGAGCAAGTGTTGCTAGCAGCTTGTAGTCGTCCGTCGGGTTGACGACTCGGGCCACAAAGGCCGCCCAAACCGCAGGTTCCACATTGTACCGCCCCACCAGGTTTGGCAAAGTGGTAAGGGCCGCTGCTTCCGCAGCTGAAGGAAACATGCAGGTGCAGCACGAGAAAAACCATCATCATACCTTTCATTCGGGCACCTTGTGTCCAAGCTGCGGCTTAAACCACCACATCCCAAACATCTGCATTTCCTGCACAACACTCAGCGCGGGCTTACTCGTGCTGTTACGCAACAACATCAATTGCGAGGATTTCACCCTCAAGCCGCCCAGTCTCTGTGACTTGCCGCAATTTGGATATTCTGTGGCAAAGTCGGGGTCCAACATTAGCGTGGTGGGCGGGAACGGCAGACACTTGCAGTCGTTCTTACTTTCATCGCTTCCAAAAGTTCAGCGGATCAACTGTTTTGCGACATCAGCTCACCCGTCAGAAGAAACGGCAGTATGAGCTCTGTGGGTCACACTTTGAGCTTTCGCTGGAAACCGGGAGGCCCATCCCTTCGTAGCGAAGTTCTGGTCCAACCTCGGATGTCACTCCGGGAAGTGCCGGACTTTGGATCCTCCGAGTGCGTGGCAGCTGCCCACGAATGCGCTTGGGAAAGTCTGGCTGCAGCCTTGAGAAGCACACTTCAGCTGAAGGTCCAGATGGTGCAAACCTATCATTTCAAGACTGTGCGGCCCTTTGCCCACAACGACGTGTTATGCTTCAGATGTTTCGATCGATGCAAAGCGACGGTTTGGGCTTGGAACGTCTGCCGCAAAATCTTCACTTTAAGCGCCAGTCCAAACAGCATCTCCGTCTTTCCTGTAGCACTGTCGGAGTGAGACGTGATTCTTTCACCCCCAACCGTCAGCGAAGGCCTTCCATTTTTTGCTTGCAGAATGCCCGCAACACCTCAAGATCTTCTGACAGTTGCCACTTCCAATGCTACCAGTGGAAGTAAGCGCCGCACGCAAATAGCAAACAAGGTATGCTACCTGATTTCCGCCGTTTGCTACGTGTACGCCAGCATCGGTGCCGAATGGATGGAAGGCAGGATCTGCGGGCACCAGGGAATAGCGCTGCCACCTGAGGAGAGTCGATTCGCAGCTTCCAAGTGCTGCGCCAGAACATAACATGCCGACTTACTGAGTGAAGCGCAAAGACACTGCCTCAGCTCGAAGATCAGCCGGCGTCGCCTTGAAGGGATCGAATGCCTCCGAACATGCAAGTTGTATGAGTGTTCACTGTTACGAAGTGCGTCCTCGGCATGCAGTCCCAGCGAAACACTTGCATTCTGCAAAGCGTTGATGAAGAAGCGCTGGTTACGCTGGCACGAACCTGATCCAGCATGATCAAACCGCTGGCAACATATCACTGTCGACACAGTTTCCCAGCGTATAGATTGTGAGTGCCAGACGGATCAAGGATTCAGGCGGAGGGCGATTGGAGTTGTAGTGACATGCGTACTGGCAGCAGGCAGCGGGCGCTTCGTCTCAAGTCTCAAGGGTTATCCGGGTTCGGGAGGCCTTTGCCAAGCTCTTCGGCTGGAGAACGATGGTTTCCACCAGCGTGGAGGGCCTTCCACCCCAAGCGTCAACATCCAATCGAGTGCTGGGTTCAAGAAGAGGCGTCGGCAGTTCCACCAAGTCCAGAGGCATGTCCTGCTGTCTAACGAAGAATGAAGGTCCAAAGAAAACAACTCATCGAGACAGAAATCATCCAAGAATCTGGCCTGAAAATCACACGGAGATCCCGCGTGGCAGAGCATATGTATTGCCTGCTGCAATGCTTCAGCTCTGCGCTTGCGTTCTGAGAATTGGGCTTCCGGCATGACCGAGTTCGTGGGCAACCATGACAGCTTCCTCCACGTTCATCAGCTTGCTCCCTTAGATGCTCGAACTCTGCAACAAGGACTTTGGCAATCTTACAGCGTGCAAATGCGTGCAAGCCACGGCCCAAAGGCGGCCTGGACAGTTTGAAGCCTCGGCTTAAGCCACAGTCATGTCGAGTCACTGCCTTGCAGACGGCCTAGACGGCCATCACATCCCTTGTGACTTGCAGCATGCCACACACACACACACAGTCAGGTACAGCAACAGACCAGAGCTATAGATAGCTGCATAACGCATGCAACGTCGTTGGCACCTCGTCCGCATGGAACCTGTATGGTTTGCAGTTGCTCTGAGACCACCACTCACGTATGCGTGACCAGGACAAAGGCTTATCGCCCCAGCCAGCTCCACAGCTTCTCGGCCCAGCATGGACCTCCTACAAATCGTTGTGCTCGACGGCTTTGCACAACACTCGTCTGACGGCTCGTCCTTGAATAGAGGTCCATGTACACATAGCCCAGCATCCCCTTGCCGGGATCACGTTTAACCTCAAGCACGGCCAGACTGCATCAGATGAAACGAAATCGCAGTCTTCCATGGGGACTCAAGCCCCGACTCCAGCAGGACGCGGTGCCCCATCGACGACCTGAAAACATTGTCGATGAGACGTGGCAGCAGTCTTGCTTCTTCAGGCCTCAAAAATCTTCACCGAGGTGTGCCAGCCACCGGGAAGTCTTGAGAAGAACCCAGAAGCAGTGGCCTGGCAGGGCCCAAATGAGTAAGGTTCCTGTGGTAGCGTTACATGGGCCTCCCGGAAAGTGACACCATAGACTTTGCCAACGACGTCGAGAAGGCCAGGCCTTCGTTCTCCCGCTTGATGACCGCACTACATGGGCATGTGTCACTGCTTGAAAAGGTCTGGCTCAGCGAAAGCTTCAATTTCCCGGTCTATCAAATCGGGAACCTTTCTGAAACTTCAGGGCTCTGACTCTGAGCCCACAAAATCCGCGCAGACGAGTACTCTCAGGTACGTGCAGGCTTTTCTCCAGCGATAGGTACTCCGCAAACCTCAGCTGCAGTGAATGCAAAGCTTGATACAACAAACTCAATCGTCAACATCGCTTCACCTGACAGGTGATGAGGTCTGAGCTTCCAGATATCAGATTGTCGTGACAGGTGTGCATGCCAAAAGGCCTACGACAGGGCCATGGCGGGTTCTGCTATACACCAGACTTGTTGACTAGATTCTATGTTTGAGGCTCTCGTTCTGCAGCAGGGGCTCTTTGGACTGTGCGGCCGCGTTTAGCATGATCCTTTGCTACTGGATGCTGCTCTTCCGTGTGCACCTGTCGGATGATCCCCGGAAGAACTCACACGTGGCCTCATCAACCTGGCTGACTTTGCGGCCTCGTTGGGCGGAACCTGGTCAAGAACCTATACCTCTCGTTGTCTCAACTTGAGGCGGCTTGCCTGATGCGTCTCTTGAGCTCCACTCTTCTATTCGCTTGTGCACCTTTGTGCGGCTGGCGGAAAACCACTTCGCACTGTTTCTGATAGAGGCTCTGACGGGAGCAAGAGACGCCTGAGCATCCTTCCAGCCTGCAGTAGGCAGACGCTGCCCCCGTGACCCGAGCGCTCACCACGCTCGAGGCAAAAGACCCGAGCTCCCGTCAGAGGTCCAGGAAACGACGCGCTCCTGCCTTGGACACGGCGTCGGCTTTTCGCTACTGGACCAGTTTTTTGAAAGCTGCCTCATCGCCCAGAGCCAGAGGTGCCATCTCCAGGTCAGCCCAACTCCTGCAGGCTGGGGCCAGCGAAGGAATTCTGCGAATTGCCGTGTGCAAGGCCTGAAGCCGAGCTTCTGAGCAATCTGCCGGCGTGTTCCTGATGCGCAGTGTAGCCGAGACGACATCTCTCAAAACTCGTAGAGGCTTTTGTAAGACTTTGCCAAGCCCGCTCAGAAGCTCAAGGGCCGCCTCGCGGGAGACAGAAGCAGGTGTGCACCAGTCGCACTGAGTCGCACTCGACCGAACCTCGTCCACGGAGGTGTCGAAACCCCCATAGTACGCCTGCAGCTTCACTCGTACTTTGAACGGGCCGATAGTGAATTCAGCGAAAATGCAGCCGCAAGTCCTCGAACATGCGTTGACGCGTCGAGGCGTTTTGGCAATAATCCGAAATCTTGTGCATGTCCGGCCAGCCTGGGAGATGGCCATCTGCAGAGAAAGGACTATCCGGTTGAAGTGCATCATCGTGTACACACATCATGTCCCGGTCTCTCACAGCGCTTCCTTCCTGAATTGGACATGTTCGCTTGTGATGCGGCACAGGCATCGACATGAAGCCTCTTTTCAGCATGGGCGAGGCTAGATGGCTCGGCTTTTCGGACAGCCAATACAGATTTTGCAAGCTACCCAGGAGTCCTCCCCCGTGCCACACTGCAGTGACTGTACAGGTTAAATCTTGCATCTGGCCAATGTAGCATGTCCTCTGCTTGAGGTCAATGGGCCTTCGTGCTATCGGCGACGGGGTTTGCATCGCCAGTTGCACTTGCACCCTCGTGCAGCGCTTGCTGTAGCTTCGCAAGCCTGTCGTCACACTCTTTGGGCAAGGAGCAAGGACCGTCCAAGCAACATCAAATGTAAATTCACGCGGCTTGGTTGCCTCATCTTGTTCCTTTTGCCAAGGACTCGCAGCGTGTCTGTCTGCTCGTGCTCTGTCATCTCGTGCCAATTGTTGATGCCTCTGGCTACTTATGCATTGGTTCGGAAATTCGACTGAGTTGATGGGCGTCTGGCGGGCGATGCTGCCATCCGTGTTTATGACCAGCGGGCCAAGTCTGTCCATCTTCACCTTTGCGATTTGCGACTGCACTGATATCTGCGAGCCTGTGCATGCCATTGCAGGACAAGGTGCCGGGTTACCATCAACTACAATTGTCTGTACATCTTCGCCGTCGTCCAATCGTGCTCCATCCTGACGCCAACTGCAGACACACGGTGCGCAAAAGTTAAAGGGCCCGGAATTGGTTTGAGATTTTGTCGGCTTCGGGGTTTCTTTCAGCAAACTGTTGGGAAACCGCAAATTCTGCGGCTCTGTGTTTTGGCAATTTACTAGGCGATTGGACTTTGCACGGTCATGCTCTGCAGCAAGCTGCTGGAAAAATCCAGTATATTGGGTCCTGTTTTGCGGCAGACGATTCAGCATAAAGCAAGCTTGCACGGTTCAAGACAGTTGTGCCTACATTACTCACTTTGAAGCATGTGCTTGATGCAGTTCATTTTGTTGCACGATGTTCCTGAAAGCAAGCTTGCGCGGCTCAAGAAAGCTGCGGGTATTGCAATGGTGCAGCCCTTCAATTTGTCCATACATATTTCTTTTGTTTGATGCAGCCGGCACGAAGTTCTTGAACGCAAGTTTTGCAGCTACAGCAACTGCTACGTCACTGCACGACAACAACTACTCCTGCTGCTGCTGCTACTACTACTACTACTACTACTACTGCTACCACTACCACTACTACTACTACTACTACTACTACTACTACTTCTACTACTAGTACTAGTACTAGTACTACTACTACCACCACTACTACTGCTACTTCTGCTTCCGTGTGTCTTTCTGTCTTCTTTCCCTTCTTTCTGTCCTTTCTTTTTCTTCGTTGTATTTCTGTCCTGCTTTCTTTCTTGCTCTCTTTCTTTCTGTTGGACTCCCGCCCCTGGGCTCGCGTCCCGCGGGGCTCTCAGCTAAAATGAGGTTATGTAAATCCCCATGCAGCTGTTAACAAAGGAATCGCAACAAAATGGCACCCATTGTGTCTTTTAACACCGGAACCATAGGTCTTTGTCCCCCACGCCCCATTGGTTAGGGAGTTGTACTGGTCAAATTGCGGGTGTCACCTGGTGTGGGCACACCATAACCTGTGAAAGATCCACCTCGGCCAGCTAATGAGCATGTGTGGTGACCCCATTGTCCTGGAGTTTGTATATAGCAGTATATATGATACATATCTATTGTCCCTTTGACAGGCCAGGAAGCTAGGCAGTCACGAGACCGAAAAGCCAAGAAGAAGAAGAAGTCCGGATGCTACGAAGAAAGAAACCAGAAACGCCACGAGAGGCCACAAAGTGAACGAGCACAAATAGGCGGGAGGACCCAAGAAGCCAGGAAGCCAAAACCCGCGAACCGAGCAAAAACAGCTCAAACAAAAGACCGCCAAAACAAATGCATCTCCAAAGGACCAATGGATTAGCTGCAAGCAAGGCGCCTTGGGAGCCTGAGTGCCCGTGAGACGGTGCACTGCCGTGCAACCATGATTAAGACTGTGACTGACTGTACGATGGAGGCTGCGCATGATGACATCATGGTGCCCCGTCCGTGGCCTCCAATGCCAGGGTCGGCTGCTCCTGAAGCTTTGGGCACAGGAGATCACGTGCTCCTCTTTCGTCACACTCCCCGGAAACTCGCACATTGACTGCTCCGGCAACACATCTCATCATGCACAGGATTTGAGGGAACCCTCACTGAAAACGTATCTTTTGCTCTACACCCCGTTCGAGCAAATGACAGGAAACCTGGCTGGCGATCCTTGAAATCAAAAACCGATCCGGACGAGACTTCCATGGTCGCTTCGGGGCAGTCTTATTGTGTTGACCGCTACAATGTTGCTCGACACACGCTGGACTTTAGGCGCTCTTTTTTCCCGGTTCTGAGAAACTCAGAAGACTCTAGCACCAGATGACGGGAAGATACAATGTCCTGCTCATGTTGTGGTTCTGGCTCCTGTCATTGTCTACTCGGTTTGGTCGGGAAGTTGAAGCTTCTTCGACACCTATGTTTCCCATGGGCTGCAACAGCTTCGAGCCGGGAAGCCGCGGAGCCTTTGCAAAGACGCTTCCTGGTGTGCTTCTTGGTTTCTCAGCACCGAGCTAACAGGAACTTTGTATTTGGCTCGGCGCCAAACCTGAGGCGAAGACGGTTTGCTGCACGGACAAGTCTCTGGCAGCATCGGCTGCATCAGCTCGCCATAGTACCACAAAGGAGAGGACTGCAGCAGAGCCAAGATCACTAGCATATACCTCGGCGACTCTTCCAGATGATAACTGATGTCGTGTGGCACACGGACCCGAGACCGGATCTTTGTCCTGTGGATAATAAGCTGATACAACCAGTCCTCTTGCTTAGTGTGAGGCAGACTTCATCATGTCCGCCAGGCCACGAAGGTCCTGATCTCGGCATGTGCAGAGAGCCCTGACAGAAAGAACACTTCCACCTCACCCGTGCAGTATGCACCTCATCGTTCATATGCAAGAACCCTTGTTTTTGTCCAGCCAAGCCTGCTTCCGGACTTTGCTCTGACCACGCAACCCCCTAACAGCAAAGAGATCTGCCTTGCTGCAGGCAGTCGTGCAGATTCTGCTGCTGCTTCTCTGCCAGCGTCTGGCCAGCAATCACATCTGGAGACCAGTCGACGACCTTGTGAATTCAAGTTCGCTTGAGTTCCCGACAACGAGCTCGGACGTCGAGTCCTGCACTTTCTTCGACGCTTTGCAGTTCTGCAGTCGCAAAGCTCTAGACGAGCTATGCTTCTTCCAGTTGGAGTGCTTCCTGTGTTCGGCTTTTGCTCCCCTCGCAGAGCAGGAGCTACTGCTGCAAGAGCATGGCAAGTATGCAAGTCGTGTGAAGCAATCCGAATCATCGGATCTTCAACCACGAATGCGAGTGTGTGACATGGTCCATGGTACGATTGTGGGGCAAATGGCTCTCACCAAGCCGCGGAATGTCTGCTTTGTTGCGTCCAACAGTTCGTAGGAAAACTTAAATGGAAGTCTGCTCTGTTCACTAGCATCCACAGAGAAACGTGATCGGGAGCTCTCCAGCTCCACGGTGGCTTGGCCCCACTTAAACTGGCCGAAGCCATTTCTGGCTCACTTTCAAGCTTGAGCGGCCCAGCTGGGGCTGCTGTTTAGGGTGAAATGTGCCTTGTTCGGGCTCTTTGTTGCGCTTTCGGTGGGCATCTTTTCGCACATCTTCGTCAAGGTTGTAGTGAGTCTTGCACGGGTTGCACATGCTTTGTATTGGTCCGCACTGCATGGACACTTAATCTCATGCACGAGCGTACCTCCCCCACAGCAGTGGGAACTGTTGCGATGCAGTGCATGGAGCTGTTTATACAACGCGCAAGGGCTGAGGCGGATCGCGAAAGCTTGTAGGGCAGTCGATCCTATGCAGGGCTACCGTGACAGGATGAGGGCTTCATCTGCACGCACGACGCAGCTTGGGACGTACCTGAACACGAAGACTTAGCAGCTGAGCAATGGCAAGATACATTCGAGGTAAATGGTGCTGTCTACATAGGCACAGAACTCTTGCTTATGGCCACACACTTGTCGAAGAAGGTTCTTTGGCATCATGTTCTTCGACTCCCAGACGACTGTATAGGTGGTAACTGGGCCTTAGGCTGCCGCAACCTGAAAGCCTCGTTGCAGGCTTGCCGAGTTACTCGCTCAGGAACTTGCCACTCGCTGTATCATCACACAAGACTAGCATGTGGGCAAGACGTCATCATGCACCATACCGTACCGCACCTCGACAGAGGCACGTAACAGAGCAGCAGCGGGGATGCCCCGCACCTCCTGAGTCAAACTCCGATGAGTGACGCGATCACGCGACATAAAACAAATGCATTTGAAATCAGTCTAATCTGGGCTAGTATATCAGGACCAGGTACTTCCTCCAGAAGCTTGCGGGGCATCGGCCACTGCCCATCGTTACAGAGGCATTCGCAGATCGACTGCCGTGTGTTAAGGTCTGAGTCTAAGCTCGGTGCTGCAGGATTGAGGAGCCCCGACTGGACTCCTCTAGTCACTGCCTGAGCAAGACGACTCCGGTTGCCAAACTTCTGTTGCCTTACATTCTGGGCTGCTGACCGTTTCATACCAGCTGTCGGCAAGCTTGGTCAGATGTCCTTACCAAGGAAGGCTTGTGATTGGAGCCAGCACCATCACGGCAAAGGCTAGTGTGGAAGTTGAGTGCAGGTCTTTGTACCAGTGCAGGTCTGAGTGCACCCACGTGTTGCAACACCTTCCAAGCTTGCATGTGGAATTCAGCCATTTATCTATGCAAGGCGCAGGCCTGTCCGAAGCGGTTCAGCTCGGACCAGTGTGCAAGGCTGGTTGCCACTTCGGTCGGGCAGCCTGTGGCAAAAGCCTTCTCGGCGTGACTTCGTGCTCGTCTACATGCAAGCAGCCAAAGTGGCGCAGATGAAACATCGCGAAGGCAAAGTTCTTGCGCCCCTCTGGCTGAAATCACCTCCTCAAAAGCGTTCTTGCCCGACAAGGCTTGTCGCAATGTGCTGGCAGCATTCAGCGCCGTGTTGATGATGGGAGCTCGTATCATGGAGGGTGCGACATCTTGGCAGCGTACATAGCAACAATGAGATGCACCGGGACGATGTTCGTGCTGTGAGAATCGACTGTTAAAGCCTTTGTAGCTGGCGAGTTTGGCTCGTTCGGCTAGCAGCGTGCAAGGAAGCCTGGCTTTGATCCGAAGGGTCAATCAAACCGCTTGGGCGCAAACGCAAGCTGCGGCTGTGACTGTGGAACCTGCAAGAACTCGACAACTTGGAACCATAATGCTTCGCCCAAAGATCCCCGTGCTTAGAGGCTGCAAATCACGACAGGTACCCTGTGTTGGCAGGGCAGCATTAGAAAAACACGCTCTCGGAGGTCTCAATTTTGTCAAGTTTTTGCACTGCGCCAGTGTTCCCTACCGTGCCAAGCAACAACCTGCGTTTCGAAGATGTAGGGCTCTGGTGGACTGGTGGGCACAGAGGAGTTTCTCAAATTCGTGGCAAGGATTCAAAGCCCAAACTGTTGAAGGCTTGGAGTCAAGCATGACTGCAGCTTTGGGCTCAAACGAGATAAATCCCAATCCCAGCCCTGAATTCCTCAGACCCAAAGCTTCAGAAAAAGGCCTCAGCAAGACACGGACAAAAGAACACATGGCAGAATGTTAAGCCGTTAAGCAATGCTTGCAGGCGGAATTGGGGAATCCTTCGGGCCTGCAGGGCATTGGCAAGTCCGTCTCAAAACGAACACGAGTCACCGTCTTCCAATGCAAGGGGGCCTTCCGAGCCTCGCCGTGAACAGCAAGCGAGCCAAGTTTCAAAGGAGCTGGAGTCAGATCAGATGGAGCGCTCATGGGGGCAATGGAGGTGGAGCCTGACGAGCAACACGCCAGAGCTGATACTGGAAGTTAACTCTGAGCCGAACAGGCTTCTTTGCAGGTCTCGTGCTCCAACCAGAACCCGAGAATCTACAAGAGGTGCATGCAACTCTTTCACGGGCAGAAATGGCCGTCGGCTTTGTGAAAGCTATCGAGTAGCAAAACATCAGCCGTGGTGCGTATTGCACGCACTCAGTGCACTCTCCTGGCACGGGTACCAGGGAGTTCTGCCTATCCACAGCAGCATGCTGACGGAAGCGCCAACAGGCCTCGGGGTTTCCATTTCTGTCATATGAATTTGGACCGTCGAGCCCTTGCGCTCCACTTTCGTGACCTGGGCTGCTACATGAAAGCAAACCGCAAATCTGCTGTGAGCATTTTAATCTCCGAACACCAGAAGTGCACACCCAGGCGCCTTAAATTGGGTACCGGGCGCAAGTATGTACCTCAGCCAAGGCCATCAAGACTTGTCACAATCTTCATCTGCCCTTTATTAGAGATGAAGCCGCCCACCTAATTTGCACTACAACTCCTGTGCAACTGGCTCGACATTCAAGATCTCAACGCAACTCCGAGACGGAAGGGGGCGGGAACCAAGGGGACACGGAGTCAACAGCGTTCAAAACCCAGAGGTGAGATGTCCGTGTGGCGTAGACCCAGGTATTTCTCTCTGGAGTCGGAGTGGAAGAGAGACAGGAACTGTCAAGACATCATGTCGGCTTCAGCCCGAATTTGTTTCTCGACAGAGAACTAACCCACTGCCTGCTGTAAGCCTGTATTTAGGCTCTGCCGGAGGATTCATGGCCTCCGTCCAAGCGGCTCTTCTTCGCTCTGGTATTGGGAGAAGTCCCGGATGCCAACGCTTCGCGAAGCCGTGATCAGAAACAACGTCGACTTCTTGGCGCCGCTGAAGCTACTCGCCACACCCAAGTCAGGCGTGCAGCTGGACCTGAGCTGCGAAGGAAAGCCCTTTGCAGCAGCTGGAGATAGCTGAAGCCTGAGAGTCTGAGAATTCCACACTGCCCACCAGGTCACTGCTGTGCCAACCTGGTACTGGTCCGCAAGGTCCAGGGCAACCTGGCTTAAATGGAAGGCGTAATGGAATCAGCGACGTTCTCAGTAAGTTCGCTTTTGCTACTTCCCCTCTTCTTGTGTATGCAGACCCGGTGGGCAGATCCGCTCAAGCCCGAATGAAAGAAGCCAGTCATAATATATTGAACATGCGACTTCAGGAAGAAGACGATCAGTGAACACAGCCAAGGTCCAAGGTTGTTTCTTCTTGATTCAATGCGGCAAGCCATTACGATCTTCCAAGGAACTCCTCGGTACAGCTGTCGTGTAGACTTGGGCAGCTTCTCCATCGCCGCGATGAACAGCCTGCCGTTTGCTGGACGATCTCTGCTGCAGAAACCTGCCCCCGAGAGGTCCTGAGATAGAGGAAATACTGTTTGGTCTCCTTCCGCTCAGGATCGCGCCTTGGGCGGAGCATGGGTGAGAGTCACTTGGCTATGCGCCGAATGCAGCCGTGGTTCAGGGCTGCATTTAGTGCCTGTCACATAATCAGAAACAGGCTGATGGATGTGCAGGAATCGGGCTGCGCAATCAGACGGTTTCAAATTATGCTATATGATCCCCTCAACCGCGACATTCTGCGCTTCGCTGGCTCGAGAGGTGGATCCGAGGCTGGCAGCATTGTGTATACCCTGAAGCTGCATGCACCAGCCTTGTAAAGGTGATTGGTGGTGTACAAATGCAGGGCGGCGGCTTCATCGACAGTCAGTCCTGCTCCTGGTTCCAGCATGGATCATGGATGTGACATAGCAGGCTTCGAAAACAAATGATAGCCGAGGATCTGGTCATCTTCCCCGCTTTAACCACCGACTCCTCAAAGCAACTAGGCACAGAATGGAACTTCCCTTGACGAGCGAAGTCACAGAAAGGAACACGTGCGTCGCAAAGCACAAGAACACGATCAGCAAAGTTGCCTTTCCCGCTACAACTTTGTTGAAGGGCTTGCACGTGGAAGGCAGGTCGAGCAGCGGCTGTGACGCGACTCCGAGGATGTCTTCCTGGCAGTGAGACTTGAAGAGGAAACCAATGGACCCATACAGGTCCAGCTTCAAACGTGATTTACAACACGGCACTTGAATGACAGTCTGCACAACATGGAATCACAGATTGCCCAGGCTCTGTGTCTTGAACGTCTCTCGCGAGGCTTCAGCAGGACATGTCAGTGACTGAGACCACGGATGCTTCGGGACGTTGCAGGTCCAAGTGGCGAGGTTATCTGCCCTGCTGTCCAGGCCTGGAGACTGACGAAGCGATCCATTGCACCGAGCCACACACACACACACACACAGCGTTTACCGGGTCGAATCTGAGGCCGCTTACCGTCTTTCAGGCGTTCTAGGTACATCCTGCAGAAATACGAAGAAGCCGCTGCTTCGCTTGCACACACCCCAGGGCTTCCAAGCAGTCCGAGTTTCCTGTGCAGCTCCTGAGTTTCAGCCACAAAGGCTCCCATCTCGGCAGCATGCTCATCGATCCCCAACTCAGCCTTTACTCGGCAAGAGCACGTCTTCGAGCCCTTCTTGTAGCCCCCCAGACTGTCCAAGGCCTTCCAAGTTTTGTTGGGGAGCCAGTCGATGGGCTTCCCAAGCTTCAGCTCGCCTATGGCCTGCGAAGCCGTTAGGCCGCTGAGCAGTTGCAAAGATTCCAGCCTTGGAAGGATGACCAGAAAGATAAAGATAAAGATGAGGGAAGCCTTGTTGATGTTATCGAAGATGTTCGGCGCGTCGCAGAAGGCGTCGGCCATTGCCGCTGGATTCTTGTGTTCGATGTGTCTCACCTTCACCTTGGCAGATAACATCGGGTGTTCGCGAGGCACAGGCTGTCTCGAACAGCCTGCATGCAGGATGTCCACTGATCGAACAAGCACTGAAGGACCACTGTAGGTGACGACATCATGATTCTGCTCCAGTTCTATCCTGCATCTTTCTACAATCCGCTTCAAAACTCTATGCCCATTGGTTGGTCCCGACGAGCAGCACTCGGGTACTTCGCAAACGATGACTTGTCCAGAAATCGCTTGGTCTTCAAGCTTTCCGTGCCCCACCAAGCCTCACTTCGGGTCTACATTCAAGCCGGAAACGTAAGTCACAGTGTCCGCATGTTGCCTATGTTGCCAAGCAGCAAAGATTATGGGCCGATCATTCTTCTGGCAGTCTTCCAGAATGGCATTGACTACGGCTTGCATGACTGGCTGCCAGAAAAGCAGGTGTTCCTTCACAGGGTATGAAACAGCTGAATACAAGTAATGCCTGCACAGCTCATCGTCGGCCAGCACTATTGCGGGCAGAAACTGCCTGTGCTGAGCATATCCCTGACCGATGCACTTTATTTATTTATACAGTAGGTGCAAGAGCGCCTCCACAACTTCACCGGCACGAGTGCCTTCCACGGGCTTGATCGTGCAAGCAGCATTCATCAGAAGAACGCCTTGTGCAAGCATTGCCTCAGGTTCCAAACATGATGGTGAAGACTTCACACGAAGACCTGGGCAAAATCCAAATCTAAGTATGCTGAAGCGCTTGAAACCACTCGGGGGGACCAACAATTCCTCAGTCACTTCGATGATTTCAGCTTTGCTAAGCTGCAGAAACTGGGATTAAACACGTTCTTGGTTCTGAGAAGCCGTCCCTCCTTGGCCAGAAGCTTTCGCAGGTCTGGCACTTTGGTGGCTTTGGCAATCTTGAACTTGGACATTGCCGCCGCTTTGATTAGACAACCTGGCCAAACTTCACTGAGAAAGATGGTGCAATGGCCCAATGGCCCCTTAAGGCCACAACAAATCTCCACTACGGTGCCAGCGTGCGTCAAAGGCACGCATCGTGACCACAGATCCGAACTTTTTCGACTCCCAGGAAGTAATTGAATTATCGAAGTGTGCAATTCCGGTTGCAGATTCTATGCGAGGGTACGGTGACTGGCCCAAGGACACCACTCGCCATCCAGACGGCAAATTCGGCTTTAGTGCTTGAAAAGTCAGTTCTCGGACTGGGATGATGCCCTTGTCCCGGCTGGGACCAATAAAGCTTGCAGCATCACTCAAACTTTCAAGGACAGGTTTCAAGATCTTCAACCAGGTACCACCATGGCCCATCCCTGCAAACACAGGCGCAAGCTGCAACGGGTCTGAAGCGTCGGATTGATCTTCAAGCTTCTGCTTCTTTGCGGGAGCCATAGCGGCGAGGTCCCCTGCACCCGCTGGGCCAGGCCGCTTCTTGGGCGCGACGCAGTCCACGGCGGTGTCTGTGCTCGCGCTCGCCGTGCTCGCGGTGGCCGTCGGTGTAGCCTTGGCCTTGGCAGAGCGCTTTGCCTCAGCTTTGGCCTTGGGACCTCGCTTGGGAGCCGCTGAAGCTTCTTCCTTTGAGGGCCTAGGCCCCTTCTTCGGTGCCGGTGCCGCCGTTGCCGTCGCCTCAATGGCCTTGCCTCGAGTATCCAGCTTTCCATCTACCACGCGGCCCCAGGTTGAAGGTGAATTGCCAGACTTGTCAGGCATAAACCAGGTGATCTTCACTCCGGCGCTGGCCTTCTTCGCCCACTCTGAGCTTTTCTTCTTGTTCTGCTCCATGGCTTGGAGATCAGGGAACTTGAGCGATCTGCAGCCGTTTTTCGCAGTCGCCACCTTGTAAGTTTTGCCACTAGCAAGCGTCACCGACGACTTGCCACCATGTAAGGCTGCATGAGCAGCCAGCGCGTCTTCTTCGGAGATTGGCATCGTATCTAAGGCACGGAGCAGGGCTTGCCTTTGGCAAGGGCTCGAGGTTGACAGCTTCAGGATCCATGCAACGTCATGCAAAGCCGAACCGAAACTCCAGCCCACGTAAACAGAAACCTCCTAAATTCAGCCCAGGTATACAGCAGACTTTCGCAGTGGTTAGTCAATGGTGTCACTTGGCCAGAACCAGCTCGGCACAGCCGCTCGCTATTTTGCCTCCGGATGTGTCTCTTCGATTTGTGCCTATGCCGGCTCGTCGAGCACCACAGTCAGCGGATATCGAGAATTGGTGGTCTGGCAGGACATGTAGCCATCATCGAAATCGAAGTTAACCACGACGCCTTGCTGCCCTTCATAGTCGGACTCGTCATCGATAATTTCAACGCGATCACCTGGATAGAAATCCTGTGAAGTCTCGACGTATTCCTCGTTGTACACCTGACGCCAACGAGTGCGTTCCTTCTCGTGAAAGGCAGCAACGTCCTCGGGATTGCGCTTCACAACGCGAACATCGTTGATCCCGAACCATTCCTTCTTCCCCGCTTGCACCGCTGTGAAAGAGGGCCGCCCGTCAGAGTACGACCACCTCCCCGAGCCGGAGCCGGAGCACAACGCGCTCCGCGTGCTCCGGCTCCGCTGAGCTAAAAAGGCTTCCCGAGAGAGGGCGTCCTCTTTCTCAGAGGCCAAGAACGTCACTGCGAGCACTGCGAGCACCGAGGCGATCAGAGGTACAGCTCTGGACCGTCTCATGCGGCTGGACAGAAGTCCACTCTCGAAGAGCCCTGTCGGCATGACGCTGGCCGGGTAGCCTTTGCACCGAGAAAATGCTCTTCGAGAAAACTCAGGTGCTGTTCTAAAGGGGTTGATGCCATACTGGGTACAAGGGTGGCTTGAGTTCTTACACTTGCTTCAAGGACCTTCTTCGTTGTGCAGCGGTGTCCTTGGTTAGCCAACCCAAAGCAGTGTGCAAAAAAAGTAGGGCCATGCTCCTACTTGACATCCATTGACTGACAGCAGCTGTTCTGACATGGCTTTCTTTCTTTCCGCAAAGACTTCTGGTGTTCAGCCTTGGGCTGCGCACCGAATCCTTCTTGAATCTCTGGTTGCTCAAGCTGTACAGTAGGTCGGCGTACCAAGCAGACCTCCTCAATCCTACTCCCGGCAATGCTCCTTGCATTAGTTGAGTAGAATAGCTCTTTCTAAGCGCGACCCAGCTTGGGGATGTCAAGATGGTAGCCGCTGGTATCCGTGGAAACCCGCAGGCCGACATCAAGTGATCAGAAGCCACTGGATGATGAGCGGCACTGGTAAGATGCCCGTGATGGCCACAGCACTTCCTGTTTTCAGGAAGAGCCTCGTCTTTGCAAGCCTTGAACGACTATCCAGAGCAAAGCCTAGCGAAGCGAGAGGCGGCAACTGTTTCTTTGAGCTGTTTTTAAAAGCAGACAGGCTCCCGGCAGAATGCGAACCATTTTCTGAATCAACCGCTTGAGAAGTTCTTTGGAGGATGCAGTTCTCCAAGCCGCAAAGGATCACTTTTTGCCGGTGGCTCGCCTCAGGGCCTCTGCCTGAGCAAGGCCATATAATGTTACAATCCGTCTGTGCCTGGCACACTTCCGAACGCACCGCTTGCGCTGTCTGCCTGGGTTGTGGCAGTATCCCAATCGATGACGTTCGTGGAGGCTGTGTCTGCACTCATCCGAAGTTTGATTGAGGCCAGCACGTGGTCCTCCTTCGCTGACAATCCTCAGCAAGGGAAGGTGCAGACACCCATGCTTAGACAGAAAGATTCAGACGACCAGAAGCTGTGAGCTCACCGGGTGCCAGTCTGCGTAGCAGCCAGCTGAAGCGACGAGAGCTTGGCCTGTCATGGCGTGTCCCCCGGGCTCGCACGGAGAGCTTGGCACTTCGGGGCCGAGTACCAAGCGATGGAGGCGACGGGTCCTCACTCTGAGCCTGTTTAGGAACAGCCGCTCAGAGATTTCAAAGGCTCTGGACATATCTGGACATGATGCTCGAGGCTCCGGCTGGCATGGGAAATGTTCCCGAGTAGCCTTTCAAAGAGTCTGGGCAAAGGCTGAACAATGCGAAGGCACACTGTCGGGAGGGGCTTCCAAAACCCTCGCGCTATGCCCACGCGCAGTTCCGGGCATGTACATCCTGGAGCTGATAGTCCTTCTGGCTTCGCGTCGGTGGCGAGTTTCGTTTGTCGAGGGTATCACCCGCCGGGGAGTCGATGCTCGAGACAGGTTTCGATTGGTTTCGGCTTGGGCCTCGTGGCCTCCTGACTGGCAAACCTGTGCTGGCGGTGCTCAGCGAATCAGCTTCGGCTAGGAGTTTTTTTCAGCCAAGTGGCTGAGCTTGGCTTCCCTGCCAAAGCTTTGAACATCTCTAGTAACTCTTTCGGGTCCGGATCTCCGCCATGCCATGCACTGCTCCATGCAAGTAGTGGGATTGGGTGCAGGACCAAACCCGGAATCCTCCACCTCCACTTGCCCTATCCGCCTGAGTCGACTGATGCCCGTGTCCTCTTAGATCATTTTAGACTTGCGCCCACGCCCACTGCCCACGGCTTCAGGGGAGCCTTCAGCAAGATCTGTGGAGATTGCCTTGCTCTCGCTTGAAGTGCAGCTTGTCGACGGTGCCTGCGCTATTTCTCGGCTACTGGAAGCTGTCAGTCGTAACGATGCCCGAGCCTCCGTCTCATCGTCAGCCTCCGCCGTGCCGACGGCAGCCAGCTTTTCCCAATCACCGGCCTCGATTCGAGCAGACCATCGCTAACGTAATCGTGCAGCAAGGACGAAGAGCAAAAACCTTCCCAGCGACTCCCGAAGATTCCATGAGGAACCCCAGGCCCCAGCACATGCCTCGTTCGCATGAAAGAGCTCCTCCTCAAGCATTACGATCATGTCCAGGCTTGTCTGGACTGCCGGATCGACAGCGTGTGCAGCATATCGAAGCTTGGAAACCTTTTCAGTCGCTTTGGTGCGACTGAGTGCCACGAGGTCATCAGTTGCCAGTCGAATGGCAAACGGTGTCCGCTTCCGGTCTGGACGATCGCCGGTTACGGGACCGGCTACGAAAGCAAAAGTGAGGACACGCAGCTGTCCCCCTCCAATGCACACGACGAAAGTAGGTTGGTGGAGAACTGGGTCAAGGCCGCATTCGGAAACCAGCTGCATGCCAGGGCTGACCGAAATGTTGACTGCACACTCTAACGCAAGCTTATGAAGGGCACCCTCGTCGATCTTGTGCCGCTTGAGGTAGTCTGGATCTGGCGTGTCGTCGTCGAAATCGCTCGGCACGCCCAGTGTCCCGCGGCGGTGGAGAAATTGCACAGCAACACCTTTGTCGTCAAGGCCATAGCCTTCGTCCAGCAGTTCTTGACAAATGGAGCTTGCCAGTGCATCCAAAGCAGCTTCACAAGAAGCAGCACTCACTTGGCCAATAGACTGATGCTGCGGGCGCACGGGATACAAACGTCTTCGGCCGAGCACCAGTATACTTCCACCCTGCATCGTTCTGCCCAAATCTCTCAAGCGCTCAAGACGCTCAGTTTCAGAAGACGGCAGGGCCACTTCAACCTCAGAGGGTGAACAGCTGGTGCCCAGCAACATGATGAAAGCTTAAGCACCTTGGTCTGTACATTTACGTGTTTATCTTATTCTTGATTTTCGGATCGTTTTGGAAACCCCGACCACGCCCTCGGGACGCTCATGAAGGCCTGGTGGAAGTGGTGGCAAGCCTCCTCGCCAAATGCGGCTGCCCTCACCGATTTTGCTCATTGCGCTCACCAGCAGATCCTTTGACGTCAAGGCCGTGGCGGCCAACTTGTGACCCAAGCGCCGAGTGCCCGCAGCCCAGTTGACCCGGGAGGTCTCCAAACCCGGAGCTTCGCAGTTAGGGCCGGATCGAGCGACGACGGCCCGCATGCTCTTCATGCTCGCGATCTACGTCTCCCGAACAGGATGTCACTCAACTCTTGCGCCATCTTGCATCCCTCCTTTCACTAGTGCCTGATCTGTTTCAGAAATTGCTCGTCCAATTCCATGTTACGTACTTTAACCAGAACTAATTACGTACTTTACCCAGCGGTTCGCCGGAGTTCACTTGCTTCCCCTTGTCTCTCGGTCTTGAAGCGATCTGACCCAAGCAACCGCACTTTGCCTCTGGAAGCACGTGACCTCTTGGGCTTTAAGAAAACATGTGGCTCGACTTAATTTTCTTCGGCAGCGTCCTCGTGAAACAGGTAGCACAAGTCCTTCGTGGAAAATTTAACTCAGCTGCCGAGCACTTTTTTGTACTTCTTGGTCAGAAGGCACGACTCCACAACAGTGATTCCCCAATCCTGTCGAACACCAGCATTTCTGTGATGGCTGACTAAACTTGCATCGCTTTAGCTCCTTTCCGCTGTTGTGCCCGGCTCCATTAACTCCGGCTCTCTCTTTGGCCTTTGAGCGCAAAGCCATGGAACACACTGCATCTGGAGACTTGTGAATGTTCCACTCCTGCCTGCTCCTCATTCAAGCAGCCTAGGATGCCGTAAATAACCTCAAGTAGCGTTGAGCCAACACGCTGAGAATGCTGCACAAATGCCCTGAGAAGCGGAACTGGGGCTTTGTAGTCCAGGTTCAGTCTCATGATGCCCTGAGTAACGGCCTCCGCGCCGACTCACCACGCTGTCATGACACACTTTGAAGCCTGAAGAGCACCTCGCTGATGTACTCGAAATGCATTGTGCCGCCCTTTATGAGGCAGCCGATGCCTTGCTGCTGAGAGCATCTCACAGGGGTGCAAGAAATGCGCACTCAACACCCGCGGAGGGATATGATGGATATCGGATGATGTCGGATACTCAGTCGTGATCATTACGCCCTAGGCCGTGAGAGAAATCAAGATAGAGTCTGCTGCTGACTACGATCTGAGTCGTGGCAATTGTGGCCGAGCCCCTGGTGTTAGTGCGTGAATGGGCTCGCACCACAAAAACCGTCCGCTTCAATGTAAACCAAATTCAACTCCGCCACCGGGAAGGGTCCGACGGGTGGCACAAGCAGGACAACTCATTGACGGCACCCTCGAAATTCATCCAAGCTGCAGATGATTCCATCAAACCGACCAGAATCCAAAAGTACCTGCATGCGATGCGCATCCACGAAGGCTACGGCTACTCGAAGCGAAACAAGCCGCAAGCCGTGCAGGTTGTAGCGATAAGCAGCCATTCAACGAAGGCCTGGGCAGCCTGAGGAATTTCATAAGATCCGGCCTCGGCTGTGGTCCCGTGCGCTGCTTTCGCAAGAAATCTGTCTTTGGAGCATCGGAGCCCGGCGACATGTTCGATGGTGATGTCGGTGACCTCGTCTGAACTCTGTGAGGCTTCACTTTGGCATCGCTCGCAGACGCAAGATGTCAAGCGACGTGGCCGCATGTACACTGCCCATGAATTGGCTCCGAGCGTTGCAAGACGTAAGGGCTTCGACAGCCCCGGCCACCAAGCTGTCCTCTAGGAAGGGAGAGATGCAAGAGGAAGGCAGCCTCTGCTTTGAGGCTCCGTCACATACTATTGAGTTCCATCTCGCGCTCAGGATTCCGATTCGAAGCCCTGCGCCATCATAGGTCGGCAGATCCTAGGAAGAGCGCTGAGCGTAGAGCACCGCCGAAGACCGCCAAACGCTGGGCCGCTGGGGGCTGGGCCAGGCCACGGATCGTCTGGGCGCTGTCAGGGTTCGGAGCCTCCCAGCTCTCGCGATCGTAGCACCCACTGACACTACGGACACTACGTAAGGAAGGGGGACCCACCGGACTGGGTGTGCAGCATTCTCGATTTTTCGTTTGGCCATGTGGCGGAATCGAAGGACACCCCTTCGATCTCTGCAGAGACACACCCTGATATGCCTGGCCTGAGCCAAGATAGACAGCTGAGATCTTGAACAAGTTACACCAAGGAGATGAGCAGAAACTTCGACCACAAGCCCGTAGCCGAAGCCTAGAATAAAGCAAACAGGAGTTAGGCACACCTTCACTGCTCGTGACGACACGTTCTTTTCCTTCGGCACTGCAGCATTGACTTCTTCTGCCAGAATGTCGGCATCGCTTGTCGACGGTGGTTTCTCCGGCAGCTTCTGCATTAGGTACCTGGACGCAAGATGCCAAGATATGCTAAGGCAAAGAACACGCGGGAATAACATGTAATTGACATCCAGCCCTGAGGGGGTCGCAAGTGCATCAATTGAGCCAGCTCCTGGTGCGCTTCGCATCACTGCGCGGAACTCGAGCTGTGATGGTTAACACACGCATTGGCGCGTGTCATTGTTGTTTCTGCTGGTGGACCTCATGCAGTGACACTTGCAGCCTTGGGGCCCTTTTGGGACAAAGACCGGGTTGTGCGCTGCAAGAACAAGGCGTGTGTGTTTGTCGCGGCTTCAGTTTTCGCATGGAAGCAAATACAGAAGCAAAATGGTGGACAGTGACAAACCCAACTCAGCTTGCGACTAACTGAATATAGGATGCTTCTGATTTTTTATGACATGCGTCATCAATTATCCGTGTCCTGCGTTGCTCGCCGCAGCAGTTGGGACTCGCATGTCCCACCTGCCGCTCCACAGCCCACCAGCGATGGCAAAGTCTTATCAAGGTGCACACTGAGGACGGTACCCAACTGCGCTTGCAGCAGCCACCTGTTGAGCCTCGAACGACATCATGGACGTTCAGTGTACATCTGCGAAACTGCCTCCGAGACTAGGGGTCCAACTCTACAATACGTCGATCTGCCTGCCTCACTTCCTCAGTCCGCCATCGCTCTCAAACGCATTTCGGTACATTTTGTGAACTTATATTTTATGAACAAAGATTCGCAAAGCTGCGCTCCTTGGGGGGTCTGGCTACAGACGGACGGTCTTGTTTGGGGATCCTACAGTCAACTGGTCCTTAACAAACCAAATCTGTCGCTTCCAGTCCCAGCCGCTGCGGCCAGCTTGTGGAGACGTTGAACCTTGGAAATTTCCCACAGCCCTCCGGCCAGGTTCGAAAGTTCTTCTGATGCGTGCTCGCTCTCAGCAAAAGCACGAAAAGGCCCGCACTGCATCTTCGCCGGCAATGCCTCGGTTTGAGTCTCAGATGCGCAGCACCTTGTAGGCACCACTGGGACAACACACTTACTGCAAAGGCCCTCGTGCAGACGGCGTCTTTTCGAGTGCTTTCGCGGATCTTGCTGTGTCATTCACGTCGTGGGTTGGACAAGTCCTGATGCTTCGATCCCAGTGCCATGGACATCCAGCCCGCAATGAATAGGAGACCCCCCATCGGTGTGATGGGTCCTAAAAGTTTCCGTAAACCATGACCTTTCGGAAGCAGGACCAAGCCGTAGATACTTCCACTAAAACAGAGGCAGCCGGCAGTAAACAGCTTCGGCGCAGAGCTGCCCCTGCGAAGAGCCGCAGCAACACCCACCATAACGGCATGAATCAGCTGATACCAAGCAGCTGTTTTCCATGACTCCAGAAGATCAGGATCGGTGACGTACTTCTTCAGCCCGTGTGCACCAAATGCACCCATGGCAACACCAACAGCACCGAGCATGCCGCTGACAGCCTGCAAACATCTGCAAACTCATGGAAAAAACATCTTTTTAATCTTAGAGCCGCTCAGAGCTGGTTTTCGTGCTCCGATAAAGGAACGCACTTGGTTCGGTCAAGGGGCCGTCCAGTCCATGGCTTCAGCTCAGTCAGACTCACTCAGACCTACCTAATACTGCACCTCGTCAAGACCTTGAGCCAAGTCTGTCGGTGTGCCACTGGGCCATGTGCTGCTGTAGCGAAACAAACAGGCGTGACTCACAGTGTGGATGGCAATTTCCGCCCATGAAACTTGCTTAGTCTTCTGCCCAACCCAGGTAGCGGTTGGACTCTAAGCCGCGGGCTGGAAAGCTGGGACTCCTCGTCCAAAAGGCGCTGCAGCAAGCCTGCGGAGCGAGCTCTTGCTGGCGAAGCAGCGCTTATTGCGAGCCAAGCTATCTCTTGAGATCGCTGCCCTCAAACGCCGACACCATCGCGCGATCTCTTCGCGCACTGCCTGAAGCTCAGCTCATTGGACTTTGACTGGACATCGTGTGCACAAACGACCGTCTGGTGTGAGGGAGGGCCAAAGCCATTCTTCAAGGGCCACATAGAACTTTATCCATCAAGGTCTGGAATGCTCTTCGCCAGTCAAACTATTGATTCGAGACGACGTCGGTCCGTGTCATTCACTCCAAGGTTCGTGCCATCCAAATCCATCAAAGCCGCGACCTGTGTCCGCGATCAGCCCGCTAGCACTTCAACATGTAGGAAACGAGGTGTCAGCCTCTGGCTGCCATCTCAGTCCCGCACGGATGCATTGTCCGTTCGAGAATAGATGGTTTCCAAGCCCCTGCGTGACTTTGCATGTCATGCCAGAATACATCTGACATTCAAGTAGATATGCGAGAGGTACTAGCCCGCGTCCTCTGGATGACTCTGTCGCGGAAGGAGCGCACCTGCCTCCCGCTCAGAAAGTAGAACATGGCAGTCCTAAGCCATTCCGTGCAGTTGTCATGCAGTAGACAACATTATCAGCATCAGCACATATCAGCATTTCGCTACTACTCTGAGAAGGGCACCACAGATCATCTACCAGGAAACATGCTGCATCGCCTTTCACAAAGCACCTTCGCATGTGCTATCTACGCCACCAAACAGCACAAACCTGAGGCCAAGTTGATCATAGTAGATCCGGGCCTGTGAAAATCAATAATGCAACGCAAGGTTGTGCTATCCAGCTGCAAGGCCACAATATCGGCGCCCTGTGGCACCATGAGCCCGCCTCGGCACACACACACACACGAGAAGCTCACCCAGCTTGGGTACGCTGTATGAGCCAGCTCACGAAAGAAGTAGGCGAAGAAAGAGCTGATGTAGTCACATCCAAGATGTTGCTGGATCTGGCACAACTCGCCTGACAAATACAGACGCAGCAACCTCAACCCCCCAGATGTGTCTGTGAAGCCGTTTCTCTGAACTACTTAAGCCCTGATGATGCCTAGTGCTGATGGTAGGTAAGCGTGGTCATCGTCGAGCAACATCAGCATATCGCCAGGGATTGCCCTCAGAGTCTGTCAGAAAGAAAGCAGGTGATTGTTAGCAAAAAGAAAACGGAGCGTTGCTAGGGCTCTGAGGCTTTCACCTGCCAATCGATCTTTGAAACCAGTCAGCTGCCCCGAGTAATTTGGTGCCAGGACCTGCATCCTCCTCCAACCAGTTGACCTGGACAGGAGCTGCGTTTTCTCGCCTCCCGGAGCTCGTTGCGCCCTGTGCCTCCATCCATGGATGCTTTGCCATGAGGCAGGTCACATGATCCGGCAGCTCATACTTGCGGCCTCGCATGAGAGGCCAAAAGGCTTGCTTTTTGGGTTCTTGCTGCAACAACAAGACACGAGCCTTCGCGCGCCGACAGCCGCGGCAATGACAGAACGAGCCGATCCGGTCGCCTGGACCTCAATGTGATCTCTCAACATCACTTGAAGACGCCACTGGCGAAGATGATGGGTGAAGCGCTGGCTGGCTATAGACTCCAGCGCTGGCCCAATCCCTGAAGGACGCAGGCCGGCGACGAAATCTAAAGAGCAGTCAAAACTACACTCACAGTCACTGGCACTTGGATTTACAGAAGACTCCCTCAATCGTAAAGCTCTTGACATAATTATGCTTAGATCGTTGCAGACTGGAGCTACTCTATGGAAACGTCAACATCGGCATTTGCAGCACCAAAAAGCTGAGAAGTGTCGCAAGCAGAAGGGCCTTCCAAACGCGACGGCAAAGAAGTCATACCAACAATTAGCAGCGGAGCCCTGGCAAAAAGCCAAGAAAGAGATGTCTCCCTTCCGAAGGACTGAGTCGAGCAATGTTTGCGCCTGCATGTCTCGGGCACTGGACTCGGCATCGCCTCGAGACGATACCATTGAGACTTAAAACAGAACTCTGCTGACTAAAGAGATTAGACTCCTTCCGTTTTTCGTAGGCTTAACCTACGTCGAGTAGTGGGAGGCGTGCGACGGAAGAGCGGCCCCGGCGTCGTGTCGCCCACACCTCATGCGAGTAACCCCATCAGCTCCAAGGCTCTGCCGATCGTGCGTCGCTTCTGCAGTCAAGACATGTCGGAGCGGTGCTGCCGCAATGTTTTGCCGTCGTCTGAGCTTCGGAATCGGAAAGTATGTCAGGACACTTCTCGCTGTCTCGCAATGGAGAACCGCGGCTTGCATGAAGATGCAGCTTTCATCAGCTTAGAGAGCTATTGGCGAGCCGAGACTCGTTGCCCCGTCGGACTGCGAGGATTGATTTGCTACAAATACCAGTGCACTAAATGGGCTCCGGAATAGGTATGTCCCGTACTGAGCTACGACAGAGAGTCCTTTGGCACTGCTGCATACTGCTGCGGTGCATTGCTTACGAGCTGTGTATTTGCCGGCTGGTGTCGCGCGCAATGCAACTCCTTGTCATGCTGGATGGCATGGGGACTTTTGAGTGCATGCGACCTTTAACGTGTGGTTCCTTGGCATAGGCATGGGAATCATGAGATGTGCTCCCACATCTAGCGACCTTGCATAGATGCAGACTAACAAAACCTAACGTTGAGAGGCTGTGAGACAGTCCCGCGTGGCTGGAAACTAGCTCTTCATGTTTCCAGTATACTCAGTAACGCTGCTGCGTTAGGCAGCTGCTTATTTAGTCAGGTTTGAAACCTTCCGCTTATGTACAGGTTGTGATTCGACGCACTTTTGGCATCAGCATCTGTTGCCAGAAAGCGATCGCTGTCCATTCGCAGCGAGAAAGATTCCTCGCCTCGGGCTTCGCGAAGCGGCCATCAGAGTTCAGCTTTGCATCTGGGCATTGGGAGCTGAGGCGGAGACCGATGGTGTTGGACCGTCCCGCCGCCTGGAGAGCGCCTCGGACTCCGTGGAAGGAGACTACAATGCTCGCGACAAGGGACTCACGTATACTCACGTCTCAAGCAAGGCACTTTCGGTGAAGGAGTGCCGCCTCTTCTGTTCAGCTTGCTCCCTGTAAGCTTCATAAAGGTCTGGGCAAACAAAGTAAACTCTTCTCGCTTTCTCCGTCGCAAGGGTGGCACCAAACCTGAAAAAGCTTGCCAAGATAGAACTGCACAAGGGAAAGCTGACAACACCAACAAAGAAGAAACACTTAGACATGCGGTTCTTCGTGCCGACGTGATGCCTCTTTGCGGGAAGCGGAGCCTGGCAAAAAGACCGGCAGTCAGTCCAAGCCCAGGGCTTGAAAAAGCAATTTCAGCGGCCTGATTGCTCAAATGCTCGAGCGCTTCTTTGCTTTCAGTGTCTTCAATGTCATCGCCCAGCAAGGAATCACCTGCAAGTTCGACTCGCGACACTGAACGCACCCGAACACGCTCGCTCGCCGCTCGCCTCGCAAGCACTAATCACTAGTGGTCACTGGAAGCTGCACAGACTAGAGCTGTGCGGGAATTTTTTCTGATGACTTTCCGCTGCCTTGCCCACAGACTGCCACAAACATTCTCAGAAACGTTTTCTGTAGGCAAGTTTGGTTGCAAGAAATCCGCAAACAGTTGGCAATAGCGTGAGAAAGCGTGAGAGGCACTTCGCACATGCTAACATACCGATGTGAAAGCGGTGTGTGCACATATTCATGCCGGAGATCCCCCATGGACTTTGGTCAAGATCAATCAATTTTAAACAAACACAAGAGTCAAGGAGCATATTGATGAGAAAGATGGAGGAGCCTGTCGTAGAGCGGGCTTGATTGCTTTCAAGTGTTTCCCAAGATTGCAAACTCGTCAATGCTGCACTCCTGGCGGAAGTGTTTGCAGGAAGGCCTACAGGCCTATATAAGAAGTTGAAGGAACCTTCCCATCGCGCGGAGATTTGCGCAGCTCACTTCCTGTGTCTTCTTTGTTGCCCAAACAATGTGGCAAGACACTGTAACCAGGTATTGGGTAGTGTGCCTGCGAGGTGCACTCGGCGGGCCAGCCCGGAACTCTGTATCTCGCCCAAGAAGGGCCACGCTGTGAGGCTCTTCGGGGCCCTTTGCTCGGGGCCCTTTGTGTGGGCCCCTATCCCGCATTTTGATTTTGAGGGTGGTGCCTTCTGTCCTGCCTCCAGCTTCATGGTCCACTGGCTGTGCTTGGTCGCCGCCCGTGGTCCGGGTCGTCGTAGTCGTCATGGTGATCCTCGTGGTCCCGGTGCTGGCTGGTCGTCTTGGTCGTAGTCGTCCTGGTGATCTGGATCATTCTTGGTCGTCGCGGTGCTCGCCATCATCTTGACCGGTGGTACTGGTTGCTTTGGTTGTCTGCATCGGTCTTGGTGGTCATCGTCGGGGTTGTGCATGGTCGTTCTGCTCCCTACAAGCACACTTTCGCATGGATCGGACCGGGCCCACGCACAACTTGGGCGCCGGGTATCGCAGCGACGATTTTCGTTGTGATTTCAGCAATTTCAGCTATTTGGCCAATGGGAGCTGCCCGCCTCCGGGGGTCAGCGACGACGGCAGGGAGAGGTAGATCAAAGCACTGATGCAAAGGCAACAGGCTGAGATGGTGTATGGCAGGCCTCAGCAAAGCTTCAGAACTTAGCAGTCAATACGCTAACATGTGAATGTGTGATAAGTAGCCCTGGACTGCTACACTTGGTGCCTGACGAAGTATCCAACTCAGACAAGTGTCCACGAGATGTCTCATAGGTGCCGCCACCCACCAGTGGTCCCAAGGAAAAGCCGAGATTCAAGAGACCCCGCTGCATTCCATAGACGGCCGCCTTCAACGTGCGTACCCTTGACCGTACGACTTGTAAAGTTGAACACTGCTTTGCGCAAACCTATTGCATGAACGGCAATCGCGGCAACCCATGACGGTGTAAACATGGAAGCAGAGCAGTGGACTCTCTGAGCAACTTCTCTTCCCTGTCATCCATGGTCTTCTTTCGAGTGGAAGCTGGATCGTGCTGAGCACTGCGAAGAGGCTGCATGGGGATGAGGTTTCACACTTTTGCAATGTGATACAAACCATTGCTCCAAAATATCATATCTTGATCGTTTAGCTCTGCAAGGTTCTCAGCACAATGTGTCAAATTTCAGTATCCCAATAGACGCTGAAGAATGGGCTCGCCTGTTGCTTCTCCGGCACAAGGGTGTTGACAAGGCTCGCTTTACTGGCCACTTCGACCAACGTGGCAAAGCAGCCAAAGAGAACGGCGTAAAGATAAGGAGTCCACCATGCTCGGGACAATGTCATTAGCACCTTTCTATTCCGTGCTGGCTCGGCTGTTCAACGACTCTCTGAGTCTCTCTGCTGCCGAGTGGCCATGACACCAGCTGTGCTGATGGTAAACACAACGCAAGTCAGCTTTGCAGGTAGTAGCTTGCCCATGTAGGTTGCCAGGCTTCCCCACAGCAGGCTGGATGCGGAACAAGTCATCATGAACTGTGCTTGCTGCTCCGGGGCAAAACCATATTGGTCATGCAGGAAAAAAGCCTCGGGACCATCACTGACGGCCTCAGTGAGAGCATGTCAAAGGCAGCTTGGGAGGGCTGCAGCCGCAGGCTGAGGAAGCTGCGAGGGAGAAGCCGTCCTTGGCTCCAACATGCGCCAGCCCTGATGTGCAAAACGCCCCTTTCCTCGCAAAGCGCGAACGTTAGCTGTAAGCTGAGTTGCAATGAAACATGCCAGCAGTAGAAGCTTTGTTGGCCCGTGCAGAAAGTTAGAACCTCAATCGATGTACATCGCTGAAGGAAAGGTAGCATGGCGCGGAACTGTACTGAGTCTCCTGCTGACAACAGAAATTTTGCGTCGAGGCGAATCAGCTGGTGTTTGCACTGATGGCCGTGCCGCCTGGTCCATGCAACAATGGATCGGCACTTTCATTTCTCGGCACAGTGCGGCCTCCGACTAAGGATGGGATCGGATGTGCATTGACAAGCAAGGACTTGTGCTCCCGCGACTCATGTCAATTTTTTCGGAGTGTCGCCAGCACCGGTCAAGGTAATTGGCCAATCGTGAGCACGGCGCGCAATGCTTCAACCGGAGCATGATTTTCGTGTGCATAAGCCGGCCCAGGAATATCGTTTTTAAGCATCATGTCAGCTGATGGCTACTTGCGCGTGCATGTAACATCATGTAACCAAGAATCGAGCATGTGCACGCAACATAAATGGCTGCCTTGCCTTGACAGTCTTTGGACAAGTGAAGAATCTGACACCTCGGAAGCAACACAGCACACTGTCTGGACAGTTTCCAAATCGCCATAGTTTCGACACGTCCCAGGCCTATGACCAAGTTGAGCACGCACAGCCCTGAGATGGCATAGCAAAGGTGCTCGAACTCGAAATGGCTCTCAAATCTTTTCCGCTCGTAGGGTTCCACCATGCCACCTATAGCCGGTCCCAGAAGACACCCGGCGGCCTGTAGTCTCGCCTGCAAGTTCACCCAGTAGGCGCGGTCGGACTTCCAGGTCAAGTCCGCCATGTACGCGACTTCGGCTGCCATGGTCCCACTCACGAAACCGAGAGCACCTCTGGCCAGCAAGAGTTGGAAGATGGTGCTTGCGTTGGCCATATACAGATACCTGCAGCTGCAATTCAAATAAACTCTGCCGTCATCTTGCAATACAGCAGAAACTGCCCTAACCCTAGTCTAGTTGTTAGTATGGGAAATCACTCAACCACATCTATGCTTACCGGCATTTGCCAGTGTCCTCGGCTTCATGTGTGTTACATGCTCATACGCATGCACCTTTTCAAACACTCCTCGACACACGCACGCAGCAAGTGTGAACACCGAAAGCATAAAGAATCACCTTTCCGCTCAAGTGTGCAGGTGGACACGAGACAGCAAGATAGATGGTTCAGATTTATAGTGTCTAGGGTAGGAAGACAAGGAAATCAAGCGACAGACAGCTTAACAAGGCATAATCGAGAAACAGATAGAAGCTTTAGGTGGACATATAGATGAACGGCAGAAGCACAGAGACGAAGGCTCGATACGCAGATTAAACAACATCTTGGAGAAACGATCGTTGGTCGTGTCGATGTTTTCCATAATGGCTGAGGCACACAACTGAAGTAGCAGCCAAGCCCCCTAGCAGAATCGGCCGACGCCCAAGGCGATCTGACAGCACTCCCAAGAGCGGTGAGCTCAGCATCTGGGTTAGGGCGTAAGCAGACGAAATCATCGCGTAGTGAAAGGCGTGGCAGCCCTTTGCCATGGCAAAGTAAGGCAGTGCAGGCGCCAAAATCCACTGTCCACCTTGGTGCATTGAGTGCACTGAATGCTCTGGTGAGTGCAAATACAGACTCACATGCCAACAAAATTGAAAGCTAATTCCTGAAAGCTGCAAGCCCAGATGAAGGAAGAGCATATCAGCGCCCCGAGCTCGATTTGGGCTGCTCGATTGTTGCGAGACTGAGGCTTCAGGGCAGGCTTCAAAGGAGTCGCCGGTGCCATGGCCACCACATCCAACCCGCCGGCTTGTGAACTCTCTAGTGCTCTAGTTTCAGTTTCACTTCGGCCACTTCGGCCTTCGAGGGACGCGAAACCGTGTGTTTCACTGGAGTTTGCTCTACGGATTCTCGGGGATTCCATTGACGCCGGCACTTTACTCCATGCTGCATCATGCTGCATGCCAGTCCTGCTCATCAACCTGCTGGCTGCTATCTAGTGTCCGTCAAAGGCTGCAGAAGCAGTGCGAATCTGCTGCTCCATGTAAAACATCCTCGTCTGCCCAACATGTTCCCGCAGTGCAGGCCTGCCGGCGCCTCGATGCGTAGCTGGAAGACACCTGAAACTTCACGAAGCTCTCGTGCTCGAGCCGAAGCACGACTTTTCTCAGGACTGGGCGTAACTTACATGGCAGCGCTTGCGATTGTGTTGCACATCAATCATGAACTTGAAGCAAGCTGGCACGCGGATGTGTAACCTACATCAGGTGCTGCTAATGACTTACTATGCCCAGGTTGCTTGAAACGAATCGTGTTGCCATGCTGAATCGTTCGCTGGCGTGATTGTCGTATCTTATCTGCGAGTGTGCACACTCTCCTGTTCCTGCTCTCGTGCTAAACTGATATAGACGTCTTCCACATAAAAGCGAAGGCAGGTCAATTTATATAAAGTACAAGCACCCACATGACCGTCCATCGGCTTCTAGATACCTCGTCCCTCCGATCAGCCCACAATTCTTCACCCAGTTTCTCGACGGCGGCGACGGATGTGTCGTCAGACAGGCTGTGGTTGCGACGGGGCCTTTTCCAATCGCAGGAATAAGACCAATGCCCATCTGGAACCACATGATATAGGCTTTGCTTGGTGCCAGATCTTGGTGTCCAAGAAGATACAGTCGCCGGCGTCCATGGTGTAGACAAGCTCTTGCTTTGGCTTGCCATCCCACACATGCAGGGCACCTCCTTCGAAAGGCTCATCTGTAGGAAGAGCCAAGATTACGGAGCCATCCACGTTGGCACCATCCTGACCGATTCTGACCAACAGGACATGATACTGCAAAGACTGGCAGACCGTTGCACCGAACAGTACCAAACAGCTACAAACAGTCGTGTGCTGTCGGATCTTTTGGTCTGACCTTCCGGTGTCAAAGGGAACAAGCAAAACCTGAGAGGCACACAGGAACAGTCTAGATTTTAGCAGCTTCCACGATCGAGTCTGAGTCATATCAGAAGATGCCAAGCATCGATGTGCTTCTGCAGCTCATCTTCTCCATGCACTGGCCGATATCGAGTCACGAAGGCATTCATCACTTCAAACTTCTTGCTTCCAAGTCTGTAGCCTTTCAACTGACAATACCAGTCTTCAAACATGTCTACGCAGTCGGACATGACGGAGCCGAGACATCGAAGCATTGGCTCGTGGGGCAGAATCTTCGGCTTCCAGTTCTCCATTACGACCAGGTAGCAGGAAATTCGCCACTGATCTCCGTATCTGGAATTCCTTCCGTAGTCAAGCGGCTGCTGAACGTAGCTGGCCTTGATGTCCGGGAAGAGGTTTACCAAACGCTGACGGTCGACTGCAGACTTTTTCAGCTCGTGCGCGAAGGCGCGGCCCCGCTCCGCACCTGAATTTGCCTTCTGAAGTGCATCATCCCTCAGAACGCTCACAAGCACCTTCGCATCCTGAAGAAGTTGGCCGCTTGGTTCAAGGCCACGCTGAGTCAAGTACCTCGCAAAGCGCAGCAGAGCGTGTTTGAGCCACATGAGAAGTTCTCGCAGTATCACTCTTTGTTCTGTCGAGAATCTTTGCTAGATTTCGCTGGCTGAAGCTGGTGGACCGCGCATCAGACACGACCATGCAGACGGCTTTGCTGAGATCTTGCAGCTGGCGGAAGAGAGCAGCGATTTCTCTCTCTTCTGCAGCAGCCGACCGCTTCCGCCAAAGAAGCAAAATCGAGACGAAGCCTGGACGCGCAAAGGGGAGCAATGTGGGTCGGCATCGAGATTGGTTTTTGGTTTGCTGTTCGCATCCGATTCTTTGGCCATTGTTCGATATGATGGTGCATGCGACATGTAGCTTCAAGCCAGGCTTTTGGAGCTGGAGATATTCGGGGAAGATAGTTGAGGGGAAGCCCTAGCACACCCTTTCAGCAACTTTGGACCCGACCTGCACGTGTGGATTCGGATCTTAAGCCAGTGACTTGCTACCGTCCAAATGCAAGGGGAAACCGAGGCAGTGATGAGAATTGCAACTACCGCTTGCGAGCCTCGAGTGCAGTGAGTTGCCGCTTGTTTGCTGTGTGTCGGACGTACACTTACGGCTAAACGTGAACGATGCCGGTCATGAATTCTGCAATCGGCCTGCAGTAAGCGCTGCCGTCGTGACGAGCAAGGGCAAGGGACGAACATGGCTTCGGTGAGTAGGCAACATTATGCGCACTGTGGACATGATCTACCAGTGGTGCAAGCAGAAATAAGCCGCATAATGTGGCATGCACATCGCACACTGCAGCCAAGACTAATGTGACATACTAGGTGGCAGTTGCTTTCCTTGACCCGCTCTGCATCGATGACCTTTGGAGTTGTCCGCAGGCGATGATTGGATATCCGTTCAACAACTTCTTGCCAAACGTGGCTTGGAACGCTTCCGCCTTATTTCTGCCATAGCCTGTGCATCTTGGGCAAGGTTGACAAGGTTGCGTGATTCTCCAAAAGTATTTATCGAGCCCACTCCTGCCGCGGGCGTGTTTTACCCGTTTCAGAAGCGGCGCAGGCAGAAATCCCCCAACCATCTGGACAACGCTTGAGAAAGGGGAACATGCAACCTTCTGAGAATCTGTTTTGCACATGATGGCACTGTTCAATCGAAGCTACACAGGTTTAAAGTACGAAAGTGCAGCTCCTCCCTTTTGATTGAACTTCTGGGATCGTGCATGCAGTGCCAACATAGGGCATGCAGCGGCTTTGGCTGCACATCTACGGGGTGCGAGTCAAACTCCCTGCACGAACCTAGCGGCGTCTGTGCGTCGGTCAGATCTTAAATCCTCCTCGTAATCGTCCGCCCTCCTATTTCAGCGACGGTGGCAGCACTCCCACGGCTTGTACTGGAAGAGAAAGATTCCCCGCTTCGGTGCTGAGCACAAGCTGATCGACTTGATCATCCAAAGACTTCGCTGTGAAGTGCACCTCATACCAGCAGAACCAGCAATATACACGCTGCATTGATTGACTATGTTGTGGAAGGAAGACTTCATCGAGCTTCATCGGCTCCCAAACACCATGGAACATGTTCTCTGCGGTCGTTCTAAGTCTAGCTTCAGACAGAAAAAGATGAGGCAAGTCCGCAGAAAATGCATCTATGTTTCAAAAATTCCAAAATCACTTCAGAAAATCAACATGACCCGGCAAAACAATGGAAAGCACACAACAAGGTGCAGAAGATCAAGAGACAACACGAATGGATTCTGGGGTTTGGGCACGCTTCCTAGGCCGATGCCCCCAGCGGCAGGTGCATTTAGGGGTCCCCAACGACCGTTGGTGTGCAGAGCCGTTACCAGGAAAACTGCGCAGTTTTCCAACTGCGGGTCCCTCTCCAGAATCGTACTGCGAACCGACTCAACATGTATGTCCTAGGTACGTATTACCTTGCAAAGGTCTTTTAGATTGCAATGTGGACTGCTCTTCACGGAATGACTGTGTGGAACATCCATACATGTTGTGCATCTTTAGACAGTTGTGCTGTATCTCGTGCTTTCATGCTGCTGCCGGGTAGCGACCAGATAAGCATACAAACCTGGTGGAATGCTTCCAGATGCTGTTCCAGGCAATCGCCTAGTAGCTGCATCAAATCGGATCGGGTCGCTCGAGAATGCCCGATTGGTGCAGGGCATCACTCCTTGTCTGAGATGCAAAGAACCCCGATGATGCATGATATCACATGGCGCTAGAGCCGAAGCTGACTTGGTCCGGGATTCGTGGGCACAACGCTTTGCCCGACCTGATCGCAGCAGCGCTTCAACAAAATCATAAATCAAGGTGCCTGGAGGGGCAGACACGTTGCGAATCTCGATCTTCACGTCATAGGTTTGTCCGACTCGGCAGCCTCTGAAGATGCCGGTTAAAAAGGCCAAAAGCACCGAGCACCGACACGCACTGCCTTGAAAAACTGCTGCTTCTGGAATCAGTTGGAGGGGTGCCTTGGCATCACGTCGGTGCGACTGCGAGTCGATGCGAGTCTTGCTCTCAGGTCCTTGCAGGCCTCGCCGCTTTGATCTTGCCGCCGGTCTCCTGACCCGGCCCTGGCCGAAACATCGTCTTTATCCTGTCTTGGCTTAGCACCCTCACAACCATTCAGCTTCTGGAGGCCTCGCCGAACAACAGGCTGCTCGGATGGATAACCTGCTTTCTGGAGCTCGTGAGGCTCTTCCTCAGGCTTTCAGGCTTCATGCAGAATGCAACCTTGCATCTTCTATGAACGAGGCTGGGTTGAATATTTGGGAAGCAATTTGGTGGTGCCGGCCTGTTTCTCTGCCTCGATGTCGGCAACCAGCCCCGCAGCACATAGCGTCTTGGAATCCAGCTGCTTGTCCCGAAGGTTTTTGTGCACCTCGTTGGGCATTTTCTCTTGCAGACTTCAGCTCGCCAACGAATGCAGCCAAGCGACAGCCTCCAGCTGGAAGCTGTCTTCAGCTAGCTTCGCCTAAGGTGTCCCGCAGGCGGCATGAGCATACACAGCAGCCGCATCAAACACATATTCCAAACAGGCAGGTCAAGTGGCAACAACTGCAGCTATTTGTGCATCCTCATCCTCACCATCCTCACCACCTGGCTGGCCAGCAATCCGCAGAAAGCTCGCAAAAGCCTTGAAGAACGTAGTATGTACGTGATCGTAATCAAGCAGGGCCCTGGCTGGTCGCAGTTCCCACGCATGGCTCCAGCTGGCCGAATGCATCCTTATCACTGTAAGATCACTGTGCCATGCTGTGCTGCCCCTGGCCTCGAGCAGGCTGCGAACGCACTGACTTCGAGCCATTGAGCTGCGAAAGCCCAAAGTATACAAGGAGCAGTGGAGTGATTGCACTTGGTGCTAGGCATACACAAAAGCATTCCATAATCATGTCATTTTGCAGCCGCTTGCGTTGCTCTAAGCTCGGTGGGCCAAGTTGTCGAGGCAGGACCAACCGGCGGTCTTGCGGTCCTCGGCAAAGCTGCCGCTGCGTTGCGTTCAGGGGGCGGGGCGATGGGGGGCGGGGGAGTCGGAGAAGTCGTCTTCTTTGTTCTTGAGCGCTGAGCTTCTCCTCTGCTTCCCGGCCGGCACTCCATGGGCACGGTGGGCCACCCCTCGAGTCATGGCCACTTTCCATCTAAGACTCCAACACCTCGAAGCCGGTCGTTGATGATTTTTGTGATGGCAGCATCAGGATGCGACCGTCCACAAGAAGAACTCTTGAGCAGGGTTCCAAGATACGGCGGCCCTCATGACTCTCTCGTTTTGCAGCTTGGAAAGCTGCTGTCGGTCGTCTGGCTTGGCCTGATAGCTAATGACCTTAACCAAGTTGCAAGAGCAACATCACATAATACCTTAAATCTCCTGCAGTTCAGAACCCCAAGCCGCAGACGGTCGATCCTGGAGGCATTGCTGAAACCTTGGCTTCTGACACCGTCATGAGATCAGCTCTACCCCAGTGTCCGAGTCAAGTAGCATCGACCAGACAAAAAGATGACTGCAACCGAGACGCCGCCCTCAGAAGCATGTTCACACGTACCTCTGGTGGCCACAGCGCATCATTTAGCCAGAGCACTCCCGTGGTCGATAAGTCTGCATTCGTAGCATCTCCGCACACGAAGCCGACGTCCACGGACTCCACAGCTCTTGAAAGGTCTCCCGCCAGGCTCTTCGAATCAGCTACCAAACACTGCAACAACTCATATCCGGTACAGTTGAAGCCCAAAGCTGTAGCTGCAAAGAGGCATTGGTAACCAATTGCGCTTCCTCCCACCGTGTATTGTAGGCCGGAAGCTATGTAGCCTGGTATGGCGCGGCTCAACGTGCTGTCAGCCATGATTGACAGCCAAGTCTCAAACCACGTTGTGCCATAAGCACAGGCCACACTTCCGGACCCAAGCTCAAGGCATTCATTCCAGCGTCGCAAGGCCCACTCTGTCGAATTCTCCAAATTCCGCACTCCTTCAAATCAATGGAAAGACTCAGCATGTCTGCTACTGTCATCTTAAGCCTACGTTCGAAGACCAAAACTGACCCTCAACTCCATCACAGCCATTCACAGCGCGCAAGGCGCTACTTGTAGCCCACTCCTCGAAGGACGGGAATCAATTGGTGCAAGCCCTCTGGTGGGTTCTCCGTCACAGCACTTGCAAGCCTTCTGATGACACTCTCATCTGCTTCGCTGTTTAAGTCCAGGGCTGCAGCAACATACCTTGAGGCAAATTCCTCTTCATGCCGCAGCCTGCTCTGCAAGAGTTTGTTGCTGTCCAGCTGTGTCATAGACAGCCGGAAGGGCCAAATTCCCTTCGCCGTGGCCAGTTCGACTCGACGGGCCACCAAGGCCTTTGCTTCCTCAACTTTGCCTCTGAGACTGAGTACGCCGCTAAGGCTGTAATAGGCTCCGTCATAGTCTGGATCCAATTTCAAAGCTGCCCAGAAGCTGCTCTCTGCCTCTTCCCAGCTTTGCTGAAGCATTTGAACTATGCCTAGATTTCCGTAAGCTGCAGCATGTTCTGGGTTCAAGTCTATAGCTTGTTGGTAGCTTGCAGCAGCACTTGCGAGGTCGCCACTCAGCTTGTGAACAACTCCCAGCTGAGTGCATATACCCGCATCTGCTGGGTTCAAAGCCAATGCAGTCTCCAGCGATCCCCTGGCATCGGCAAGCTTTCCAAGTTGTCGCTGCACGATTCCAAGCTTCGTGTGCGCAGATTCCAAGCCCGGATCCAGCGCCAAAGCATTCCGGTAGCCGTTCTCTGCTTGCAACAGGTTGCCATCTTGTGCCATCATCTCAGCCAGCTCCATGTGGAGGACTTTGTCCGTAGGGTCAATTTCAAGCAGGCTCTGCAGACCTTCCGCAGCTTCAGTGAAGTCTGCATGCTTACGTAGAAACTTGGCAAAGTATCGTCGAACTGGAAGGTGTCCTGGAGCCAAACGAACAGCTTTCAAGTATTCTGCTTTTGCACCGGACCAGTTGCCACGTGCCTCCTCCACTAAACCCAGACTGAACTGTGCAGGAGCATTATTGGGTGTGATCGCAAGTCCGCTTCGGAAATGGTGGGCGGCTTCCTCGAAACGCTGCTGTTGCTGCAACAAGTTGGCCAACCGGAGGTGCGGCTTGGCAGTCGTTGCCAAAGACAGCGCTGCTCGAAAGACCTCCTCGGCCTCCTGGAAGCTCTTCGGGTCCTGAGCGCTCTCGCCTTGTCGCTGTAAGGCCTCGCCGAGGTTCAGCGTTGAAGCGAGGTGGCTGGGGTTCAGACGAACAGCTTCTCGATAGCTTGGAATCGCAGATTCCAGTTCCCCTGCCCGTTCTAGGACGATACCCAGGCTGTAATGGGCTGCTGACATCTTTGGATCCAGTTGGATCGCGCGGCGGTAGCTACTGACTGCCTGGCCGAGGTCTTCCAGCTGCTCGCATGCCAAGCCCAGGCTGAAGTGATTGGCCGCAGTCTCCGGGGCCAACCTCAAAGGGTCACAAGAGCAGAAAGAGCAGAAGCGCTCCGCTTCGCAGCTTCGCAGAACAGATCCTGCTCGGACACCCACCCCCCCAAAGGCCTGGTTGCTTCCAGGTAGTGGTGCTTCGCACCGTCCAGGTCTGACAGCTTCTCCAGCACCTTCCCGCGGGCACGGAAGGCATCAGCATAGTCCGGATGCGCGGCAATGGCTTTCTGAAAGCTGTCGGAGGCACCTGCATCTCTCAGAGTATGTGCACTCTATATAAAAGTAACTGTGCAAGGTACGGCAAAAGTGAGGATTTTTGCCGAACAGGCTATCAAGTTTCAAAGTCTGCAAGTCACGAACCACAATGTGCTTTGCTAGGCCGTTGCTTCATGCTGACAGGGACGCAGCTGGCTGCCTTGTAGGTCACCGCTCTTTTCCAAATGCTGCCCCCGAAGGAAGTGGGTTTCGGCAGCCGGTGGTGGCAAGGTCTGGGAAGGCTGAAACTGAAGCAGAACAGCCAGGGCCAAGACGGCTATTGAAGCTCCCGGCATGGCTGATGGCCGCAGCGCGCAGAGTCGCAAGTGGAACAGGACATTGTTTGCTATCCGCAAGCCCTTGTGCAATGCAAACTTAGGACTTAGGAATTTCTTCTTCTTGCTGTAGCTTGATTTTGCCGCCGTGTGCTTGGCCCGTCTCAAGGACATGTCGAATGCACAGTGACTGAGAAGACTCTGCTGGCGCTGGGGGCTGGGACAGACCGAGCCTGTCCTGCAAAGTGCAAAGCCTCTTGCCGACAAGCACGACTGCCAATCGTCGCCACTAGTCTAATGCCGCCGGCACAGGCACTCCCGTGGTAGAGGGGCGCTCTACCTATACTAAAAATAAACGGCTAGGTGGCTGCCAGTCTGCACGACTTGTAGCAGCAGTAGGTGAAAACACAACATCTTAGATGTTAGGGAGCTTGGCACAAGCAGTCGAACCAGCACGTCAGAGTTTGGCCTGGGTGTATAAACAAACTTCTGAAGTAACACAGCTTCGATGGACGTGCTTGTAGCCATACCGAGCACATTGGCTCAGTGAATGCGTCTCAAGCCTAAATCCCTGCCAGCCTGTGCAGACAACCAGACTTTGTCGAGCACGCGCGTTGCAGAAATTGAGCCTGCACATACACATCCGCTTGCAGCCAGGGTGCGGATTTTCCAACCAGATCGGTGAAGTTATCCATTTTTCTATGCAGGTCCTGCTGGTGACATGTGATTCTGGCCACATTCGTCATCAGATCCGATCTTTGCCTCCACTGAATGCTGGAGGCGTGCGATAGCCTCAGTTTCATTTCACACGCATGATGCGGCTCAGATCGTTGCTCGTGCCACGCTCGGCATTGAGGAAAGTTGCTTCGCCATGATGCACGGAACTCTGCATCAGCTTGCTGATCTGATCTCCGCCACCTTTTCGGTCAGAGAACTCGTTGCACGACTCCGTTACGCCCTTAAAGAAAAACGTTGTAGGATTCGTGCTGTCAGCGTGGCGATCCTGGCAAGCGAGATCAAGCTTCCAAGCTTCTTGTAGTCTCAACAGGCAAGCAGGCAGCATACATGGACTCCTTGTTGTTCATCAGCGACTGGCACACCTCTTCCACAGCTTGCCATTGCCTCGCGAGATGGAGCACTAGCAAAGCGGCCGTTCTGCTCTGTAGCGGTGGATTCGCCTCTGGCTTTGAGTTCTGGTTTCGAGATGAAGGGCTTCCAACCTCTTCGGAACTTCCAGTCTCAAACACGGCAGAAGCAAACTCTGACTCAGACAGTGCTCGCGCTACAACGCCTCATAGTTGACTTTTCCGTTACAGGATTTCCAACCTTAGCATCTCTTCTGAACCGCAGCAGCTTCCCAAAGCGTGCTACAAGCCAGGGCAAATGGAGTTGGCCAGGGCCCGGGCGTCGAGCAAACACTCAACGAATTCCTCCTTAGAATGAGCAGTGCGAGACACTATGCCATCTATGTCGCACATCCACTGGCATGCACGTGGTTTTGTCAGGCCCAGGTTCCATGTGAATAACTTCCTGATTGATTGATAGCGTCTTCATGACCTGCTGATGTGGGCAAGTGGGTTGCGCTGGCACGAAGAGCACTAGCACTGGTTACTGTCTTGCATTGTATTCTTGACTTGCTGTAGTGCTCAACTTGTGTCTGAAAGAGATTGTGCAGGCAGCGCCTCCTGCACATGCCGAACTGGAACACGACACATTTTGGCTGTCCTCAGTTTTGCACGGGCTGAGCCTGTGTAAATCCTTGCCTGAGCCACCTCCTCAACTTGTGGAACGAAGCCTACTGGGCCTAATAGTCTCGACTGTATGATTGCATGTTGGGCAGTAGCGGCTTGTCGGCAGAGGCTGCATCCAGGTATCTCGTAAGCATTGTCAGGAATGGACAGGAAGTGCATCAAGTCCTTCTCGCGGACAATTCCATCCTGGGCAGCAATGACGAATTTCTGTGAAAGCTGCTGACCGCATGTGGGTAACCGACTCCTCTGGTATTAATTTCCTTGAAGAGCTCCTTCAAGTCCTGAATGTGGCGTTTCCTGAGTCTCAACGCATCGCTTGCCGAACGTAAAGCTACTGTCCCGGATCAAATCCTCTTGTGCAGTACTGCAAAAACTATCATGCAAACCGGCACTTGTCTCTGCGAGATTCCGATCTTCTTCTTCTGACATGAGCTGGATCTCCTTCAGGGCAGATCTTGTATATACTGGCAAACACACACACACACCCACTGTGCGTGTATGTATATATATATATATATATTAATATGCATATTTCTGTCGGTCCATCTGCCTGTCTGCCTGCCGGTCCGCATGTGTGCACACGTATACCTGTCAATGTGTGTAGGTGTGCAGGTCGGCGAGTGGGTATGTATGCATGCATGCATGCATGCGTGCATTGACGGATGGATGAGGCAAGTGGAGATGTCGAAGTATAGCCAGGCCTTCTCTTGACTGGAGGTCGTGGAGATCATGTTCTCGCTGACCTTATGCACAACTTGACACTTAGAGGTGGATTGCTGCAATGACGAGGTCAGCATGACGATGGTGCAAATTTTCTGGGGATGTGAAGGGCCTCCCTGTTTGGTCCTTTGCCGCTGAGAGGCAACTGCGGTCAATATGGAGAGCAGTGTCCATGAGCTGGTCACCATGAAGAAGACAAAGGCAAACTTGAAGGTCGGAATGCTTTCCATGATGTCTTGGAGAAACGAGGCAAGGGCAAGAGACCAACCCGACATCAATGTCTCAGCAGCCTCCCTGACGCAAGTCCAAGGCACGGTCCAGGGCAGCAGACTCCGAATCAGATTGCGCACCACTCATCACTCGAAACAGGGTGAACATGCTGTCTGGGACCTTGGTGCCAGTGATCGAGCCGTGCTCATGCATCCTGAGCACTCGCACAGAGTGATTTCCTGGCTCTGAGAGGCCCGCAGTACGGAAGGGCGTCGTCAACTCTTTCAATGACTCATCATCCTCCTGCAGAAGCAGTCAGAAGCTGTGCTTCTGTTCTCATCCGTGGAGCCGCCTACCATACTGCTAGAGTTCTGCCTCACTCTTGCGTATCGCAAACGGTTCAGGAATGCGGCCGCCACTATTCTGCTATGAATCTGGGGTGTGCATGTTCACATAAATCGACATGCTCTCTTCCCCACGCAATGTGTACTCCAAATCTTTGCAGGAACGACGGGGGCTTGGGTGCTTGTTTTGGACTTTGCAAGCCAGCCGCGTCGTCTGCAGGAAAGATCATCTTGTGACCGATGAGTCTCGTCGTCAGTATACCCATGGCATACAGTGTGACCTTAGTCCAGGCATAGAAGAAGGACACGCCCAAAGCTAAGGCAAGCACCTGTGCCGAAAAAACATCTCAGTGCTGAGAGGTGACCACCGTGAGGACCAACACCCACACGACCCCTTGCACTGCGGCTGTGACCTCACAGAGCCATCACCCAGCGGCAGCCGATTTGCAAAGCCCAGCGCTGGGGCCACAACACTGACCACCAAAATGTACAGCGGCCGCACAGACTTCACTAACCTTGCATGATATTTGCTGTCAAGCTGAAATGCTCGCTATGGCTTCACTATGGCATTCGTTCTAAGCATCGGAGACCTGCTGTCAAGGGGCTTTGCCAATCGCAGAATTCGAAGCAAGCGCAGCAGACGCATCCTCAGTGCATCTACAGCCTCTACGGTACGCCAATGTGGTCTGTAGAGTCTTTTCCTGCTAAGCCAGACTTGTTCGCAGCCCATGGAATGAGCAGCCGACAGCATCATCAGCTGGCCGACGTTGACGCCGTGTGCACGTTTGCTGCTCTGCCGTTCGCCTCGCTTCATTTCTTTGGTCTCGAGCGCCAGACCGGTGGAAGTGGATGCAAGGCTTGAGGAGGCGACTTTGATCTCCTTGGAACGATTTCCTGCACAGTGCCCCGGGCCCCGCATGAGCAGTCGATGGTACAATCTGCGCAGCAGCATCTGCCATCCGTGCCTTGCGACATTGACCAGTGGCACAAGCCACGAATCGCCCTGAGATCAGTTCTGATTCTAGCTGAAAGGGCTCACAAACTTGTCCGCACTTTCGATACATGCGGAGTTTGGAAGAAGTCGATGTGAATCCTACTCAGGTTTTGAGGGTTTTGGGAAAGCAAAGTTACACACGTGCGACCCAGGCACTGCTGAACTGACCACGATCGCCAAGTCCAGCAAATTCCATATCTGGGGTGAGACAGCGTCTGTCACAGCGTGTGAGCTGTGAGCAGTATGCAGCTCCGAGGTGCTGCCGACGGAGACTTCAGAAGCTTAATACAGCTGAGTCACAAGGTCTGGGCTCTCGCAGGAAAAGAAATCACAACCCAGCCGCTTCATTCGCACAACGAGCTCAAAGACGTAAATACCTCACGCACATGTTGCATAGAATAGCGTCGCATAGTGCAAGGTATTCTGCAGAAGGGGGCGACAAAAGAAACCTGAATTTCAGATCGTGCGCACCTCTTGTGTGCACCCTTGAAGAAGAAACTACAAGTATCTGTATGGACTCAGCACTAAGACTAACTACCGACCATTCGAAGGACATCTTCTTGTGCCACTTCCTTTGCACCAAGGTGTTCCTTCGTGGACTTTCTGTGTTTGTGAATCGGAGAGCCGTGCCTGCGGCTTGGGTGCGGAATCTTCGCTCGTTTACAGATGGTGTAGAATTGCTCATCTGGTGCCAAATCGCGAACAACCGTTGGCACTTAGTAGGCAGTGGAGGGCTTGCAGCTTCAAAGGCATTTTGCTCCCCCCTACGAGGATGATCGGTGATAAACTCCGCGAAGCCAACTGACTGATGGCGCTGCCAGGGTGCAAAGGAGGAAGTTCTCAATTACCGCCCAACCGCCCCACTCGTAGTCAGTCTCGAAGCCCATCAGCAGGGCATTGAATGCTATCACGCCGCCTCAAAACAAGCAAAGAATCTGAAGCCTCATTTTGAAGTACATGAGCGGCTTCACCAAGGCTCTTGCCGATGAAGGACTGGAAGGTAGGTTGATCGGTCCAGGACAGATCCCACTCTAGCCTTGGTGAAAGTGAGCAGTCAAAAGAACAGTGCCTCAGTGTTCCCTGGAAAAACGAGGCCCGGACACAAACCCAACCACCTTAAATACGCGAGTTAGTCGCAGCAGTCGGATGATGCCCAGGACATTGGACCATGAAGCCGTGTCGACCTCGGCGAGCCAGGGTCGATGCTTTGGTGCGACGAACCGACAGGCTAAACCCCTGAGACCAGATGCTGGCAGAATGGGTGACAGCCACTGGTCCAGCACCTGACTGAGAAAGCTCATGCTGAGAAGCTCTCTACAGGTTGTCGAGCCAAGTCCCGAACACCGGCTCCAACCACGATGAGATCTAGGAGGCTCCACAGCAGCAGGTGCCGAGGACCACAAAGAAGCCGGCATCTGCGAGGTCAACAGGTGTAAGACCCAAAAACGGAGAACCCACGAGTTTGAGACCCCGGCTTCCACAAACCTACTCGGCAGAGAAGCTCCAAGACGTAGAAAAGCAGAGTTGCCTGGTCCAGCCAGTACCTCGTTGACTCTGCTGGACACCCAGGCCATGCGGAACAAAAAGAAACAGCCAAGGTGCAGCTTCTTGACCAAGTCCTGCGCAGACTCCGGCTCTGGTCAAGCTGTAGGCCCTACGGAAGCCCTGCAGAAGACTCGTGCGCCACGTGGTCCTCCGAGTCTGCTTCCAGGACAATGCTCACCGTATTGCAACATATGACCGAAGCCGCAAGCAGATGGAACCACCAGGACTCCACAAAGCAGAAAATTGACCTGGTTCAGCACAGCCACCCACTGTGGCATCGAACTGAAGAGAACACAGCGCTTGGACAAATGCAAGAAAGAAGCTCTCTATCAGATGGCGACATGACTTCAACTTCATCGGGGCTGTCAATGCGCAACAGCTCCTCGCTGATGCCATGAGCCAAGCTGATGTCTCCTTGGTTGAGGCAGTGCAAGTTCCTTCTGTGGTTCATTGCTGACAGTGGGCTCTTATTGCAGGTGCGGCACTCTTTGTCTTGCAAGGCGGTGTGGCCTCGTCACTTGGCACAAAATACTCCTCGTGCAATGGCACCTTTTGGTAACCTCAGACAGTCTCCCTGAAGCGTTCTTTTGTCCACTCTTCGTGCAGCTCTTCTCCAGCTCGACTGAGGATCCTGCCGTTCGAGAGCGGTGATGGCACCATGGCCGTGGCAGTGTACCTGAGGCATGACCTTCACATGCTTGAGCCGACTGCAGAATGTTCGTCGAATTTGCTGCCTGTACGGACACCGGGAGAGGCATGTGCGTCTCACATTCTCTCCCCTGCAGGTATCGTATGATCCTTGGATCTCCTCAGACCGCAGAAGCAGAAGCAGATCTATTCTGTGGCCAGCCGTACATGCTGCAGGCTTTGTAGAGATGGTCTGTTCTGAGCGGGCGCGCGCTGAAGCCTTCTCTGCTCTTTGGCAAGGCAGGTCCATGGGCTCGTAAACACAAAAGGTAGACCCTGTCAGGTGCTTTTTGCCCGGTCATTCTGGAATTTTCTGGTGAGTCTGATCCAACCATGGCTCTGAACAGCTACTGCTGCTAGCGTGTCTTGGCATGTGCCATCAATCGAATGATCCTCGCCGTTGTCTTTGCAAAGGCCATCCTGATGCCAAGCGTGTAGTGCGACCCATCATCATTAGCATTTTATCATTTTGTTGGCAGATCTGAGGAGCGAGCCATTGCTCCATGGATATAGACAGGTCTGCTGATGTCATTACCGTATCGAAGATCTTCTCCATCCGGTCCTGGACCATATGATGTAGCGAGAGTCTCAGCTGCTCAGCGAAATCAAAACGTGTGCATAGACGCACGAACACAGCATATGCATAATCAGTGCAGAATGTCTTCGCTAAACGTTTGTCAGTCTGTTGACGGGTTGCACACGCATAATATACACACATGGTCCTATGTCATATCCGCAGGTGTACATTAGAGCTTTGCCAGCATGTCTTGATGCAGCAGCACGGAGGAACAACAGAACGGCTCAGGTATTGGTGCAGCCTGCCTCCCGGATATGTGCATCTGGGAGCTTAGCCACCAATGCCAGCAGGCACGTCCGGCAGTCCTTGCGAAGTCAAGCTAGCGTCTGCGAGTGCTCAACATGAGACAAGCAGAAAATCCTCGGATGTCATAGACTCACCATCATTGGAGACGTTCATGAACAGTGTCCTTGGATGTAGCACAGCGCGAAACTCTCTGCAATGCGCAAGCGCGACTTTGAGCGGCTGCCGCTGAGCCGCAATGTGTCAGAATCACTCACTGGATGTTCCCGCAATCTGGGCTCGCATGACATGCGTACGCACATATCTACGACTCTACGAACACATCGAGTCTCGCAGGAGACGTGCACACCAGTTGCACCGAGGCTGCAGCAGGGCAATGAAGCCCGGGATGTCTATGCAAAAGTCCTCCCTCGCAGATGCAATCTTCAGCAGCTCGGTGTCCAAGTCTTGTTCACCGATACCGCTGTTCACCAAGATGAAGCTTCTCAGCTGATCGTGGTCCTGAGGCTAGCGATTCCGGCGCCGTACCCAATGTGCGGGCTGCGAAGTTGAGTTCGAAGCAGGTTGTAGCGCTGTCCGACCATCAGACAGACTCTGGAAAGCTGCAGTGAAGGCTGCCTAAATCAGCACGTAGACAATTCAAAGCTTGAAACTAATCTGCTGACATACGGCCTCTTCAGCACCCTCCAAGTCAAGCAGCATGGCCTTGAGGATCACATCCGGCTTTCGTAGGCTGTTGTAACAGCATGCATTGTGCCTCGAAGTTGATGGTGCCGGATGCGCCTGCGCACTGCCCAAACGCAAGCGAGCAGAACCTAAAGACCCAAAAACCTCACCTGCACCAGTCCTGAAGCCCTCAAAAAGCCTGCATCGCAGGTTGCACAAGACAATGGCTCGGGATGAGCCTTCGGCTCTCGCCTTCGGCTTGGCGCTTGCTGGGCGGGGAGCAGCCGGAGGGCTCGCTGCGCTTGCGCTCGGTTTCGACGAGGCCGGCTTCGGCTTTGCGATCGCCGTCTCAGGCGCAGGTCGAGCAGCAGGAGCCTGAGGAGCCTCAGGAGCCTGCAAAGGCCAAGGCCACCAGTTCTCTCTGAGAGAGCCGATTCGAGCGAAATGCGGCCGGGCGCCTTGTCGGCCGAGGGCGGTTCCTCGGAGGCCTGAGAGCGAGGGCACGCTCTCAGTTCAACGGTGCTCGATGGCATTCAGTGTACAAGTACCACTTACAGCTACCATTATCTTAGAGTCGAATTCACAGATTGAGCGCGATGATTGACCCAGCAAAGAAGAGCGCCTGAATGGAAATGGGATGCCAACTACTCACCTGATTGCTGTTCCTTGATATTCATGTTGCAGCTAGTGCTTGCATCGAATATGAAACCCTTCATTTACAGACAACATCAGTCGTACCAGCACTTGCTTCAAACGGAGGGGTTGTCAGAGTGAAGGTGCAGGCTCTGCGGCCGAAGGCTTGCAGAAACAACAGCAACTCCGGAATAAATTCAGCTGCAAGTAATCTAAATGAGGTCCGTGTGAATCTCAGGGAAAAGCTCCTTAAGTTTTTGTGGTGCTTTGTTTGTGTGTGTGTGTGTGTGTCTGTGTCTGCGTGTGCGTGAATCAGGGGACCGGATGGAAGGTACGCAGATTATGCAAATACAGTACCACCGACTGTAAGCAAGCGAGCACACGACGACAGTGAACATGCCCCCGGCGTTCTTGTCTTTGCTAGCTGGAGGTCTTAAGGCATTCTGGTGTCGTTGTGTGTCCGTTTGGGAACTTTGTGCCGGTAGGTGGCTGGTACGAAAGCAGGCACGCAGCCATGATGAAGCACATTAGTAGACAATCGACATCTTACTGCGTCCCTTTTCGTGTTCATCGTGTTCTTGTGCTCGTCTTATGGTCCTTGCCTGGTACGGCTCCGGGTCCGGTGGTGGCGGCGGTGGTACGAAGAAGCCTTCCTCCTCCTGCAGTGCGGTCAGGTCGTCAGCCTACGTGCTGTCTGCGATCAGGCCTCAGCACTCATCCATGGATTCACATTGTAGGCCTGAAAGAGTGCAGCATGGAGCATCCACTCGGCTGGAGTCGGAGAACCTTCGGCGAACCCTATGCTTCTTTTGTCTCTCTGCAATGGCTCGAGGGGCTTCGGCAGCGGAGCTACTCGGACTCGGCCAATTGCATGCTCGTGCATGCGCACTCGTGCGAATTGTTGTTAGCTCTGCTTCATGACTGTTCAAGGTGAGCCGAGCTTGCAAACTGTCACATGACATGCTCAGGATTTGAAAAGATGGATACAATACCTGAGCGATGTCAATGCTTTGGTCAGAACACATCCAGATCTCCAACCCAAGCTGTAGATGTTGATCAGTCTGTTCCAACGGGTACAGCTGGGGTAATATCTGTCATGATGTATGCAGGAAGCATGTCAAAGTCGCCTGCCTTTTGAGCAGATTTTGAGAGCTTTGGGAACCTGGCATACAGCTTGTCACGCACAAACTTGGCTTTGAGCTCCACGAGCTGGGCATCGTTCATAGACTCCGCTTCTTCTGCTGCAACCTTGCAGACAAGGGCCATCTCCAATGGCTTGAGAATCCTGTTTGCGTGCACTCCTTCCTGCAAAGTGTCGGCGAGGACACAATCGCATGCCTCAAGCAGCATGATGCCGAAAGGGCTCATGGTGCCCGTTGCCATGCCGTAAATGGGCTGCTGCAGCTCCAACATGAGGCGAACCACTCGGATCCAGCGTTCGGCGATCACCTCCGGAACCTGTACGGATTGTACAGCCTGTGGATTGGATGACCCTGCAACGCACAAGAAGATCATTGGCACATGGAAGCCCGACTTCTGTATCTGCATGAGCTTCTCCTCAATACCTTGCAGAGTCTCCTCGCCAGCTCGCAAGTCAACCATAATGGTTGCCGGCACTCGGGTAGAATTCTCCATGACTGTCTGCCTAACTACGACCGTGTTTTTTGGGCCGCAATGCTACATCCTGCTTCGATGACATGTTCAGGCGCTCGAAGCCCCACTTGCCAAGCTGATGCTAGTGCCAACAAACACCCGTGTGCTCTATCATGCTGTCTCTGACCATGTCATGCGACATCAGAGGTTCTGCAGTCTGCCCGAGCCTGGTGCGACTTGGTGGAAGTTGGAGGTGGCGGCGTCAGAACGGTTTTCGGAAACTCCTTGGTGACCAAATTCGCCACGGGGTCCACCTCAGTCTTACTCCTGAACTGCACTCATCTGCCGTTTGCTTTGTTCTAGTCAGAGCTGGTCGAGGTCGCGACTGTCCTCGGAGCCTGGGCAGGCTCTCGATCTGGCTCCGAGCCCACCTTGAGCAAGTCGGAAAACATCAAATCCCAAACGAATCCCTGCGGCGCTGCTTGGACATCACTTGTGACTGAGGCCCAGCAAAGCAGTTACACTCATCGCCTCGGCGGAAGGGGCGCAACAACACTCTTGCCGCAGGCATAGCCAGGTTCAGCAGCACAGGCTGGCGTACAAGGCAAAAAACACCCTCTCATGAGCCCCAGGCCGAATCTTGTGATCTCTTGTCCCATAGTTGTGTGACGTGCGACGTGAGATGATTCTTTATCTATTTTCTTTCTCGCTCTCTGCCAAGCTGCTGCTTTACTCCGTGAGTTCGCGTGCATCTGCAAGCGTACAACTTTTGGAATATTTTGCTGCAGATCACACCAAACTCGAGCACTGAATGTCACAATCTCAAGTCTGATCGGAATCGAAAGCTAGCGCACTGTCCTCGTCTGCAAAGTCGCTCGCCAAAGATTCCGATGATTTTCGAGTGCTCAGCTCGTGTCTGGCAGCGGGGCTTTACCAACGGAATGAAGACATTGCGAAGGTTGGAAAAGGCACACCCTTTCGGCGGCATAAGTCACTAAGCGACATGCTCTGCAATTCAGGAGCATGAATTCCGCTGCTGACTAAGGCAGAAGCAAAGCCAGCATGGGCTGCACCACTCACATCATGACACAGTGAGTCTCCAATGTGACAAATTCGCCGGGCCCCAGAGAGCTCCAGCTGCCTCGAGGCTTCTCGGAAGATCTCTGGGTGGGGCTTTCCAAAAATGTACAAATGCTCACCGCCTAAAGCGGCATATTTTTTAGCAAACTGTCCAGGACAGTTCACTGTAACACCGTTATTTCGGTGCACAACGCAGTCAGGGTTTGCAATTATTAAGGGTCGCTGGGCTTTCGCTGCCGCTTGCAGTACCGTCCCAAAAACGCTCCAGTCGCTCGCGTCGGATTCGTAGCCTGATTCAACTTCCGACAGTGTTCCCTTGTAGCACACCTGCACGCCGTTTGCCAAAACAAAATCGCATTCGTCGACACTTGCGACAAGTTCAAGGCCCATCGAACGCAGCTCTTCCGGTGACCACGTGCCACGTTCCACGTGATCTGCGTGCGAAATGAAAAGACAGCTCAACCTCACTGGCGCAGCCTCGCTGATCAGCTTCTCCAGGTAGCGCTTCGCTTGGTCACCGCTTGTCACCAGGCTCTGAAAGTATTCGTTCATCAAGCCAATGCGCTCCAAGCGCAAGGCGGCCCTGGCAGATTCGCAGGGCGAGTTCGACACGATCGCCATGGGAATGCTTCGTCGTTGAAGCTGGTCCAAGCATTCCTTGACATCCGGGAGCAGCTCCCTTCCGTCATGGAGAACCTCAGCACCACAAACAAACACAAGACGCAGGGCCCCTTCAACTAGCAGCAGCGCAAGACTGTGCGTGGGCGTCGGCCACATAAAGCCGAAGTACTCCGTACTGGTCCAGCCTCAGGTGCCAGGGATGCCGGCACTGAAAGCAAGAAAGAACAAAAACAAGCGGATCCAGGTGTATCCGCGCAGCAGAAACCCGTCGTAGCCACACTCGACGAGATCAGACATGCCATTGATGTCACGGGTAGCTCTGCACGATGTCCGCCGGTTGTTCACCAATTTGACCAGAGACAGGACAACAACAAATGGTGAACCATGGTACAGTCCGTGTCCAGCTTTGGCTTCTCTCAGAAATGGTCGTGGTGCACGGAATCTCCCTGGCAGTCTGCAACGTGCAGGAACGGCGGCTGTCACTGACGCAGATGGCTTCACATCCATGGGCAGCCTTGCATTAAGGTTCATACTCATCATGGGCTGATTATCGCAAACCAAACAGTCTCGAACACTGCCCATTATCGGCTTCACATGTCGTTGTACTCGGAAACTGTACTTGCATGATTATGCCAGAAGATGCCACAAGTATGCTAACCGGCAGGTCTACACTCATCGCGAAACAGTGCCCGAGCACCTCGAAGGAAGCCGCACAAAGACTTGCATACTTCTGAAATTCAATCCCAGATCGTGCAAGCCAGCTCCAGCCGTGGACTTTTCCTTTACTCCACCGGCACAGTGGCGAAACCCAGCTCACAATTTTTTCGGGTACAAAATGCAGCGACTCGATCAGCTCCAGACCTCAGAGCCAGAGGGCGAATGCAAATGGCTTTCCGCCACGTCGTCCGACACAACAAAGAGCTCGACTGACGGAGGAGACATGGCTGGCTCTTGCTCCGCCTCCAACAGAGTTGCACGTTGCTGCAGTCGCTGAAAAGGGGCTGCGCACCTCCCTGAAGTCTGGCTCGTACTCTGGCTCGTCGTACTCGTACCATTCTGCCATGTCGTCGTCGAAATCCTATGGGTGGCCCCGCTTCAGGCCAAAGAAGGCTTGCAAAGCCGCCGGTACAACCTAAAAAATAGCTTTGCATTAACTTTGTCCGCGCAATCTCTAATCATGCCAGCTCGCAGGCATCAAGGGAGCAGAGGGCAGCCAGCAGGCTGACGGCCAATTCGAGGAAGCCTCTATAAACTCTAGTACAATTCCCAAATGCTGACAGACAGGACCATCAAAAGATCATGAGAAAATGGGAAAAAGCCAGGGTTAAACTGCTTCCCACAAGTAGGCGGCATTCGGGAGCAGGGCCAAACTCCTTTCACCTGTACTGGCGGATTCAGGAGGACAGGCAAAATTCCTTCCCACGCACACTGGCGGGATGCAGAGCTTTCGAGAACAACAAGTGACCAAGAACTTACGGTGATCCTGGCTCTGGGGGATGCTTCCCAGCAGATCTTGTGCAAACACATGGAAGTGACCGCGAACTGAGCACCGCGACCCCCCGCATAGGGAACGTTTATTCGCGCGCACGAGCGCGACCCCCCCTCGTGCACGACAGCCGGCCCCCCGACTCCTAACGTCAGAAACCCATAGTGTGTACGTTAAGGTACCCCATCCTTCTGGGGAAGAAGTGGCTTCTTTCATGGGTCCATGCAATTACTCGCATGGGTGGTCTTTCCCGTCACTAAAATACCGAGTGGTGCAGGCTTCCCGGTTTGTGCTTTAGAGGCATTTCAACATGCGATACCATCGTCATCGTTACAACTGATGCACTACCTGCACTCGTCCTACTTTCATTGTCTTCGATAATCAGCTCGACATTGCACGGTGCCTTCAGAGCCTCGCCAAGCTCAGCGGCAGCCTGCCTCTGCCGCCTCGTCAGCAGCCTGGATACAAGCTGCATCGAAAAGTGGAGCCGCAGTGTGACATGTCGCAGCCTCTCCGCTGGCTCCCCAGTCTTGACATTCAGCTTCATCGGAACCTTTACAACGAAACAGCGAGATCGTCAGTTTTGCAACGATAGTCGCTGTGCTTTGGGAAGCAGCGAGCAACCGTGCATGCCTCGAGCAGCTTGAAACCAGACAAGTTGGACCATTGCCTTAGAGTGTGGTCTGCGAACTTCTGCTGCCTTGAAGTGAGACTCAAGGAGATCTCGGCGTTCGGACATCATCTTGTTGGCGACAGAGTCCTCGACGATGGACACCACCGTGCCCTCCAAGGGCTCCGCTGATCCGGGCCTCCATGCAGATGCAGATGGAGGGCGGATCCCGCCATGCTTCTCATGCTTAACTCTTGCAGTCAAACGCTGAATGCCACTGCTGGCCATCTGGCTTGGGCCAGTTGATCACTGCACTACGTGAACTGAGGAGAGGAAGAAGCGGTGAGGTGGCGGGAGCAAGATGGGACAAAAAGCGGAGCCAGGGTGGGGAAGCTCCAGTTGAGGAGCACTCAAGGAAACAGCGCGTGCTTGGCCGAGAAAGGAAGCAAGGGCCATTGAACATCGCTGAAGTTGGCGAGGTGGAGCCATGACATAGTGCGAAGCCATAGCAAGCGACGTGTTTGGGCTGTATGCCGAGTTGGCGATGAAGCTTCTCATGCTTCGCTTACAGTTGGCATGTGGGGCTGCTTCTCGCAAGCACGCTGGTCGAGCTGGCAGGAAGATCTCTAAGCCTCATGCTGATCTCGAGGCTGTCTGATGAGTCTGGCCAAACCAGGAGTAGGAACCCCGCCCGTGCTACTGCAAAGCAGCCATGACCTTCATGCTTTGGCCACAAGGAGCTTGGGCCCTGGCTGGTAGCGACAGGTGCGGCCGGCAGCATGCATGTAGTCGCTGATGTCTGAGGCACTCGAAAGTGAAGATGCAAGACTCAACTCTTCAGATACTTGGCGCCGTGCTGTTTGGGTCGCCAATCAACACGACAGCGTCGATGAAGTCCAAATGCATGCCCCGAATCTCCTGTGCAGCAAGGAAGCAAAGAGGCAGATTGTGCCAAAAATCTTCCCTGTCCTGGGCTGCGGCCACGACAACCTGGCAATGCCTTTCGTCGCGCACCCTCTGTCGACTTCCTGTCTCTGGCAAGCGCTAAACGAAAGCCGTACCAACCGCCAAGCATTGCAGTGTCCTTCGCTGGACCACAGCTTCGCTGCTGCCTCAATGGCTTCGGAGAGGCTGATGACCTGAAAAAACCTGCGCGTGGGGCGGAGTCATTGGGGTTCCAGGAGAACTGGTCAGTAAAAAGGAACTTCGCGCCTGCAATGCATACACAGTCAACATGACACTGAAAAAAAAAAGTACAACGGCATTAACAGTTTGGATAGCTCAAATATGCATCTTGTCTGTGTAGTAGAGCGAATCAGGAATGGCTTGCCGTGCGCCTGCCCCGTGGCCTCCCGTCGTCCTGTCTGCCTTGCTCGCTCATGTCGTCAAGGTCCTCCAGCCGAAAGCGCAGCTGGCCTCGCGCTGGCGTGCGCTCGTTGGCTGAACCGAAAGACAAACCGCCAAGACTCTGACTCAAGACCAAGCTGCGGCCGTACACGCCTGGGTCATCTCAGTTCTGAATCAAGGAACGGTCGCGACGAAAACCTTGTGCCCATGTGCTAGCGAGCTGCTTGACGGAGCTCGGCCTCCTCGCCCGGTCGTAGCAAGGACCTCAAGTCGTCTCAAGTCGTGTGTACTGTCAGCATCTGTCAGCTCGGCTGTGTTGCAGCACTTGCTGCATGGACAAGCCCCAGACCACCAGAACCCGTTTTGCCTCCAGCTCGTAGATGGTCTTGGCAGCTACTGACATCACCTGACACTCCAACACATTCGCAAGTAGCTGTGCCATCGAATCTCCGCAAAGGCTGCGCAAGTGTAAACAAACGCGACCACCCGCCCCCCGTCGTAATAAACACAATATCAGAATCAGTTTTATAAGTAATTATCAATATCAGCACCAGCATCATCATCATCGTCGTCATCATCATCGTCTTGCGCTTACCAGAAGAACGGTGGGTCTCCCTTCCTCAATGAGGGCAATTTCGTAATTGGGTCTTGTGAAACGTGAGGGAAAGCAAGGTAAAATGTCCGGACCACGGCCTGTCTCGTGGTGGGTCGTCGTGGCTTCTTCGATACAAAGAGCGACCAGACAAAAATCAAGGAACAACAGCAAGTCCTCCACACTGTGGCTACTGTAGTTGCTTTCCAGTCTCGAGATCCGATGCGAATGCTGTGCAGCTACTCGATGTTCGCATCAATGGGCTCCAGATTTACAGAAAGATAGTGGTCCAGCACCTTGGGAAAGCGAAACGGAATGGGAACTCGTACTCGATGACCTGAGCTTTCACAAAGCTTTTCTGCAAGCATGGAGGCCAGTTTGGTGACTCGATGAGAACCTGACGTAGCTTCTCTGGCCAGCCGGTTGTGCCATCCCCATACCTTCACGGCACTCTCCGCATTCTCTACGTTGCTGAGACACGGCGCATCTGTGACCAAGACTGTCCACCAGTTTCCTGCTCGTCAACCTGCACTTTCAGTACACGCTGTGCATTGTGAAAGCATTGTATCTGCTCAGCCCTCCTCTGGGATTGTGCTTCCAGCAGCGCGGATCAGTGCCAGGTCGATGCCAGCACCTCAGCTGGCCATGCCCTGACATCCCATGATTTGATGCAATGTGATGAGATGCGACTCAGCAGGTCGAGCTCGCAACTGTACTTGACGTTGCGGAACGTTCTGCGGTTGAGGGTGGCCTCAGACTGATTGCAGCCGCATGTGCTGACAACCAGCTCAAGGATGTGGTGAAACGAATGTGCTGGAGCGACACACATGTGCCATGCACAGGATTTTGGGCCCTGCTCGGAAAATTCGGATAAATCAGGTCGCATGAACATATGGATGGTGCATTTTGCCACTGGGGAAGAACAGGGCTCCATACGATTCAGCAACTTGAGCGAGGATGTTAACCAGCACGACATGAAATCCGCTCTGGCTTCGTCATACCCCTGCCTTGCGTTGCAAGCCTTGCACACGTCCAGTGTGACATGCTTAGCTCTGGTGACCTTGGCCTGGTGGCCGGGTGTTTGGTATCGGGATGTATCGGGGCGTCGCTGCAAACACCAATGCATGGTAGCTGCATGCAAGTTTTGAGGGTGCCGCAGTTGCACCCACGAGCTGCCACTCGTCGCGACGACCGGCCTTCAAGCGTTTGGACCAGCAGCTGCTCGGGTTCTCAGGAGTCGGGCCTTGGTGGTCTGCAACTCGATCTCTTTCAACAGAGCCACTGCGGGGAGGACCTCGGCTCAAGCTGAAGGCTGCGAAGGGATCTGCCTTTAGGCTCTGAAGCAAGGCTCAAAAAGCTCGTGGCTCGGCCCTCTCGGCTTGCTCTCTGGCGTTGTACCCTTGGCCGGATTGCTATGGCTGCCATTGATCGGCTTGCTGTCCGCGTTTGGGAGACATCCCCAGCTCCGGACCGATGCCACTTGTCCACAAGCTGATCGGCCTCGTCTACGACCTGGTCCAAGGCGATAGGGCCGATAGGTGTGGGTAGCAGCAGCAGCTCCGGAGCTGGGCCAGTGGCGACCCAGTCGAGCTGGCCTAAGGCTCGCAGCCACAAAGGCTGCGTCCTGCTGAAATGTCTCAGAGAAGCCACCGCTTGGGGCCGTGGGGGCCGTGACTCCGAGACAGCGACATGGGCTCATCCAACAAGTCTCGAATGTGACGTGGCGTGGCCACGACCTGATGTCCGACAGCTGAAATTCTATTCCTGCCCCTTTGCAGGTGGAACTTCTTGCATCCAGGGCTCGATGTTGCTGGGCTCTGATGTGTTGTCTGCATCACGTCGCATGAGAGTCACCTTCAGTGCAGTGCTCATATTGCTCCCCCCATGTTTCAGTGACGTCTTAAGCACTCCCAAGAGATTCTCAAAGCAGACAGAATCTTGCCCTTTGAAGGATTGGATTTCGTGTCCCCTGCATTCGTGCGTCTGTTTCAGCACGTTGAGAAAGGTTCTGTCCATAGCATCAAGCGTGGACATGCGTGGAAACATGACTCAGCAATACTTGCTGTTGGACATCAACGATTGCTCTTGGACTTACTGAGGAGTTGGACATCAACAGCATGAGTCCTGGTCGGCGTCCAAAACCCGTAGCGACCCCTTACAAGCGGCGGGGTTAAGTCCCATCAGGGTGCGTCTAGTCACAACATCTTGTCAAGCCCCGATCCGCATTTGCTCACATCAGAAATAGCAAAACCCCAGTTGTGGGTTCCAAGACATGTAACGACATGAATGGTTGGCCACGTGCCGCAGGTATTCGTGCCTACTTTGCAGTCACATCACCTCGCTTCATCACATCAGCAGTAGCGAAACCCCAGGTGCACATGGCCCGGATGTGGGTTTCAACACATACAACGAAATGAGGGCATCTGGAGCTGCTCCTGTCGAGCTGCTGTCTTGTCACGATACAACTAACACATATATCGTCTCAGCTTATGTATTTTGCAGTGACTTCCGGGCTGTGGGCTAGTACTTAGGCCTGTGCGACGCCCGCGCGAGCACCGCGTGACCTCCAGTTATTTCACATGTATTCTACTTGGCGCTGGCCCTAAGTCGCCTCACGGCGTCGAAAGTCGCATTCGAAACACAAGTGGTATCACGGCAAAAACCAGCCATTCCCATGTCGCAAGATTTCGCAAGCACCAACTCGAAACACAAGTGGCTTTACAACAGCCATTCCCTATGCAAACGCTCACATACGTGGCATCATTGCGTTTTGGCGGAATTACCTCTTGCACACTGGGTCGATGCGACTAAACACAACCCGACTTAACCCTTGGACCACGTAGCGCCTTGAGAACCCTTCCTGAGCGTTTGGCATTTTCCGCTTTGCCAGGTCCAAGTAGCGCACGGGCAAGAGCCTAAGCACAAGACTTGAGAGATTCGGAAGCAGCGCCCGAGCTTCCTGCGCGAAACTGGGGTTTGTGCGACTGTCTGCACCTGAAGGACCTCAGCTTGGTTGACTGAAAGTTGCATATTGCGGAAGGAGAAGAAATTGGGTCATGGATGAGGCTTAACGCTATCATGCACAGCTCATCTTTCCATGGATCATGTGTCGCCAGGAAGCTGAATTTACTTGCCTAGACACCGCCGTCGGAACCAAAATGAGGAAGCGAAGGCCACGAGCTGGTGCTCGCTTTGCCTGAAGGCAAAAATGCCGTGGCACACTCCTTCTCTCGTGCCCGCCGCGTCATGGCCTCTTCCGTGAATCGCTGCAACAGGGGAAGCAGGTAGCAGAGTGTCTTGCCCGTTCCAGTGGGAGCGTGGATGCAGCAAGACCTTGGGTGCTTTGATTTGCCTTTGGGTGCTTATGCAGATCTGCCTCAAATCACGAATAGAGCAGAACAGCTGCGTCCAACTGTCTTACTTCGATCTGTCACATGCTCCTCCAATCCTCGGTGGGGCTTCCTCCCCCCTCCTTGCCCCTGCCCCCGCAAATACCAGGGCCTGGAAAACTAAACTCCGAAGCTCAAGACCCAAGCCGTTCCACACAAAGAAGGGGGATGATCACAGGCAGAACCGTTGGAAGGAGGCTTAAAACAAACCACCCAACCATTCCACACGCAAGCTCAAGGCCCAACAAACAGGGTTCAAGTCGAGCGATTAAAGTTTGAAAAGGTTAAAACTTTAAAGCCGGGCTAACTATTTCCATGCGGACGAAGTTTGCTTTATTTGTTTGGGAATTTCAGCTTGAAGGCTCCCCAAAATCCAAGTCCAGGAAGCTCTTAGGGAACTCGGTTCGGCCAAGATAAACCAAACCTATCGAATCAAGCATGCACGCACGTATGCATACGAGCATGCGAGTACGGCTCACTTGACAAATGCTGGCAGCCGTTCCACAAAAGGGATACCAGTGTGGGGAGGGGGGGCCGCTGGTGTGCAACCATGTCGACAGTGCTGCTCAAGACAGGCTTCCACACGGCAACGAGAATACAGACTTCCAACATCGTCCAACCAACTTTTAGCGCTGTGGGCCATGCCGGTGAAATGCGTGGACAAACATGCTCTGCTTGGCGGGGCAGTCGCTCATTGCAACCTGTTTGGAACACTCGCCTGCCTTTGCCCGATGCCTGCCTTGTCAACATATTCGCAGCCCGTTGTGCTGTCGCATCCGGAATCCCGACCACGTCGGCTGTTTGGATCTGTTCCTCCTTGCTCAAGCTGTCATTTTCCAGCCTTCTCGCTTAAGGACTTTCGGAAACGAAGCCAACTGTGGAAGGACAAATTCAGGGAAAGAGCTCAACAATACGGAACACAGATCACTGCCACAGAACGACTTGGTTTCCAGCTCGCCATCATAGATGCGCGACATAGCCTCTTCCTGAATGGGTGATGGCTCAAACCTTGGGTCCAATCTGTCAATCTGCTGCACTGATCTTCACTTTACCGTGAACTTGGTCCCGCACGTCCCACCTCCCAGCTCCATCTGTGACTTTAGCCACCTGACGCGTGACGAGCAGTCTCTCTCGCTCTCTCCCTCTCTTCTTCAAAGACAAGGCAGATCCCCTCCCACGTGCGAGCGCGCCCTGGTTTCCTTTGTCCAAGTGTGAGAACTTTGTAGGAGGAGGACGGCCGTCTCCCAACACTTGAACGCAGCTGAAGTAACACTATAGTCACAAGTCAACCCATCCCCCGGCCTCATCCAAATTGTAGGCGGAAACCGATTCCGTCACCCAAACTTGCAGTTTGTCATAAGTTTGCAGCTTTCTCCGGTTTTGGGCGACTTCACTCCAGCAAACTGACAAAAAACTGGGACATGATTGTAGTCCCCCTTTACATCGCCTGAGAAGTCGCTGCAAGCTTGTCACCACATGGTTTGAAATGCATCACGCTACAAGGTGAGCGCCTTAAGTCACCCCACCCCCGCAAAAGCCAGCCCACCCCAGTGTGAGCGCAAGGCACCCCAGGCCTGCAAAAGGCACGCCAGGCAAAGAGAATCCCCAGTGTGACGCGTCTGCGACATCATGTTTTGAAACATGTGCCAAGACAGGAAAATGCACGCGTCGCGCAGGAAATCGCTGCAAGAGTGTCTTTGTCGAGGCATGAACCATGTCTGAATTACCAAGTAGACGCCCTTCACAGCAACCAACATTTTTCACCGCAAAACCCTCCATACAGCAGCAGACCTAGTCACATCACGTTTTGTTGGAACACAGCTGTCGAAGGGACGCGCGCGATGCGAGGGGGTCACATCATGGTCACATCAACATGGCTTTCCCCATGTAGACGCCGCGAAAGCTACTACAAGCGAGCACAATCTAGCCGGGAGCCGAAACCTGGCATTTCCAGTACTAGAGTTGTATTACAAGCAAGCACAATCCAGCCAGGAGCCGAAACGAGGCATTTCCAGTACTAAAGCTGTACTACAAGCACGCACAATCCAGCCAGGAGCCGAAGCCATGCATTTCCAGTACTAAAGTTGTATTACAAGCAAGCACAATCCAGCCAGCCGATCGTAACCTGTTCCGCAACTAGACGCCTCGATTGTAATTAAGGCGATAAGATCCAACACATGTGAAATGATTGTACTTACCAAGGTGACGCCCCTCGCGGGACGCCATTTGCGTATGCGGGACGCCTTAAGTCATGCACCCTGTAGCAGAGCTTGCTGCTCTCATTGCTGCAGTGTCCCCCCTGTCCCCCCAACAGTACACAACATGCAACACGAGGCAGCTACACTTCACTCACGGGGTCCAAACGTTTTCCTATCGCGTTCTTACTTGGTTACTGTGCAAGGCCTTCCCACGCTGGTCACTTCCCCCGTGGCGATCATGTGTTAATAGCAGCCCTCCCCCATCTCGTGAGGCTTGTGATAAAACGGTCCATCCAAGCCCGCTCTGCACGTTACTCCAAGGCCTCGGAGTTTTTCGGCCATTCGACATCGTTCCCCTGCTCTTTGGGGCTTTAGCCATGAGGTCGCGTGGCAGTTTCCCCCCTTGTGGCTTCTCTTCCCCCTTCTGGCCATCGTCGAAGTCAAGGTGCAGGTAGTACAAGATGATCCCCCTCCGGAGGTCCGCTGTGAGGTTGTATGCCTCTTCCCCCTACTGGCGGGCTACCCTCTCGGACGGGGCCGCGGTAAGGGAAACGGCGCTCGGCGTCAAGCCCCCCCCCACTCGAAGGGATGTCCACCCAACAACCCTGCTGCGAACAGACAGCAGGCTCGGAGGGCCGCCCTCGAGCGCCCCCCGACGGAAGCGGCAGGTCGACTTGAGCCAAAATTGCTATACTCTCTCTCTCGCTCTCTCTCTGAGACAAGAGAACGGCTCAGGATGGAAACTGAAACCATGCCGGGGTTGCTCGGCTGCGGCTCCCGTTACCCTCACGCCGCCAAACTCCATGGCCATGGCGGTTTCGGACTTCCAGCGCTCAGACGCCCTTCCGCGGAAAGCTCCTGACCGACTCGACTCGCCCACTCGCCCAACTTGAGGCGTAGGTCCGTCCACCGGCCTTCTCGCCCGTCTCGCCGCGGCCTGGGAGGATCTGGTGAGAAGTGACAGACAGAACGGTTTCTGCGGTTGCGCCTCCGAGGCCGGGAAATGACCTCGCTTGTCTCTCGGTCTCCGCGGCGCCGCCGCACTGCGGCCTCACAAAGAGCCCGATGCGGGCAGAGTCCGCCGCTCTCGCCAGCGCCGGGCCGTGCCGATGGCTGTGAGGCTGCATACCAAGCACCGCGACAGCTTAAAGTAGCCGGAGGCCTGTTACAGACCAGCTTGTCGTGTGGCGTCATTCTAAAACTGATAACCAGTCGGGAAAGCCAGCTGGCTACCGTCAGAAGCTTTTGCAGCCTTAGTGCCGAAAAGTTGAAGCCTGCTATGCTCACCAGGTCCAACCAAGGTTGCAACGCTGTCCACCAGGAGGGGTCGTCTTCTGTCTACTCGGCTACGGGAGCCTCCATGGCATATGTATGCACTGCCAGGATGGCTTGACAGCTCGTGCAAAGCACAGCCAGAAGGGCGCCCCATGCGCGCCTTGCGACAAAGATGAGGTAACAAGCCCATCGTGAAGTGCTACCTCCAGGTGCCTTGAGAGTTCGCTCTGAGTCCGCTCACACTGCTTACTTACACCACACCTACAATACTCCATCCACTCAAGCTTGGACACCAGCGCCATGACACCATCACTTGGTGGGCTTGATTGAACCTATTCCACCCAACTTGTGCTACTTTGCTGGATGCTGTGCATGTGGCGGTTGCACAACAACTGCAGAACATCATTTTCTTACTGTGTGATGTTCATGCTGCATGACACGTACCCGGCTATTGTCAACGCAGTGTCGTCTGGACAAGGGTCTTGCTCGGTGACCTCAGCCTGATGACTTGCAACACTGGCATCGGACATGTTCGGATACGTGCTCTGGCAGAAGAATCTGTTTTCAGGAGCGTTGCAGGCTCCGAGGGTCCCAGGATTTGTATGGTTGGGAAGGCAAGGGGGTGGGGATGAATCTGGCTAGGGTCAAAAGCAATCGGTTCGACTCAGTCTGTGTCTGCTTTTTCGTGTCGTGAGGAACGGTGCCGGAGAGGGCTTGTTGCCTCAGCGAAGCGGACTCGGCCTGAACAAGTCTACCTTTCTCATCTCAATTCTGTCGCCATACGCCCGGTCGTGATAGCAGTTCATGAACCTTCCGTCTCTGGGCCCAGACGGTGACAGAGGAAGAACCTCTCCTTCGAGCTCAAGCCGAGCATCGACTCCCACCCGGCCTGCCACATAAGCAAACACGATATCTCGGCAGGAGTTCAAGGTGCGCGCTCCGCGAGGCAGGGTGCGGCAGGTCCTGGTTCCTTGGAGCGGCGATCCCAGTCGTTGGACACAAGCAAATGCTGACAGCTTGTTCGGCATTGCTCGGCCAGCGCAATGGGCGGCGGCTCTCATTGCCATTGCAGAATACTTCAGCGCATGCAAGGATGGCAGATAGACGGAGAACCGCCGAAAGAGCAGATGCCGTCACATCTTCCACCTCAACGGCCTCATCGATGATCATGGTCACGTGCATAATAATGTTCTCCCCAGGAGTCGGCTTTCCCCTCGAAAGTTGGCATGAAGCCAGCCGCCTTGGCTCCAGCATCCGCATAATTCCCGAAGAGCAGTAGCAGCTCGACTGGCCGGCTTGCAAAGATGTCCACTTTCGCCCTGTGGACAGTGCGTATTGCGTTGGCTGCCTGCCACAGCAGCAAGCAGCCCTCTGGGCAAGCCAAGGATCTGGCAGGAGTCGGCGTTTGCTCCCGAGTGAATGCATCCAGTTGAAGGGCAGGCGCAGGTCCCACACGATTGCCTTTGCAAAAACTCATTGAAGAGTTCCTTCCTGAAACTTCAAGCGCACTGTCCGAGATGCTGCCAAACCAGAACATGGCCACTACAATGCCGTCCAAGCAGTGCCACGGAAGTCCGGAACTCTGCTGGCCGTGCCTGTAGCCTGTGATGTCCAAAAGTGGCAGTTTGCCCAGCAAATTGGGCAATCTGGCTTGAAGTTCATGAACCAAGCGAAAGCCAACTGGACCGTGGAGCCCATCACGGAGCTGAGACTTTTGAATTTCGCCATTTTGCAGAGACTGGTACCACACGGTTGACTCAAGCAGCCATCTGCGAACCTGAAACTCTACCGACAACCTTGTCGACTGCATGAAGTTACACTCAATTAAGTTTTTGACTGAGTAGCGGACCAACTTTTGAGCTGAAGCAGTCAGAGCACCCCGGATAATTGCCACGCCTACCAGTCAGTCACAGGTTCGTGATTTCACACACAGCTCAAGGCCAAATCATCCTCTCTTTACCTCAGTGTGGCCTCTTGTGCGCACGGCCAGCGACGCACCTCTGCAAATTGTGCTCTCATGCACTCGGTATCAAGCTTCGGCGAAACTTCAACTTCTGCACACATGTCAAACACGTTTTGAACTCTGAACTGCACAGAACTCACATTTCGTGCTTGGCGCGTCCTGTGCTGTTTCGGAGGTTCTTGCCGGATCCAACCCTGTCCCGGCTGCTCCGCCGGACTTCGTTGCTTGCCGACAACGGCCAAGATCACATGAACGTAGCCGTCGTTGCGTCAGAGTCAGGCCGGCCTGCCACCGCTTTCTTCTGCCACGCTTCTCGTCTCGTGGATGTCCCATCTTGCACAAAACCCATCGCAACCCAGTTTCTCACGGGAGCAACCATCCTTGGTTCTCGTCCTGGAGGGATCTGTCCCCCTTAGCCATGTGTTAAGAGTCGCCAGACACCGCCTGGAGTATCCTGGAGTCTGCTCATAAATTCGCTATCGTCTTTGGCACACGACAGCAGTCGTAAGCGTGACAATGTTACGTTTGGATCCACGTCTGCAAGCTGGGTCCCTGCCTTCCCAATCAGCGGCGATCGGCAAAAACTCGGTAACCTCACCGACAAATTGGTCGAGGTCCTGGAAACGGGGAGAGCACAATGTGAACACGCGAACACAGAATCGTTTAGAAGCATCTGGAGCATGCGAAAGATTCGCCAAAAGCGCGGGAGTCCGGCAGATGCAGCGCTCTGTTGAAGAAAGGTCGCACCTTGTACCGTGAAGCTCCAATGATAAAGCGAAAAGGGAACGACATCCGGCCTTTGCAAACCGAGCTCCAACCTCCTCGCGGACAGGTGCTCCTTTCTGGAGCCTGTGGATGCAAGAGGCAGCCGTGGGATGAAGAAAGCGGTTTGGAGTCCAGGGCATCCACTGGGCAAAGAGCTCAAGCAGACTTCGGAAGCCAGAGGCGGCCTCGATAGCAAACAAGGATAGACGAGGTGTCTCTGCAAGATGCCGCATCCGTCACGCCTCATGGAGCTCCTCATGACCTGGCACTTGGGACTCGGGACCCCCTACCTGTTTCGCAAGGGAAGCTTCACCTATGGAGATGATGTGCTCAAGTTGCTCCGTGTCATGGGCCTCAGTTGCAAGCGGCTGGCGTGGTCAAGCTCTGAGAAGCCGTGGATAAAGCCAGCATCCTCTCTGGCTCAGCTGCTGGCCAGCTTTCCAAAAGAGAAGCCCGTGTTGTCAGTGACGATGCTGCCCTCCATACCTCTCCATGTGCAAGGCGGTGCCAAGTCATGCGCACTCTTGGTAGACAGCGGGAACGGGGGCCCCTTAATTCGAAACAGTCGTGACTTGCTCATGGCTGTCCGGACAACAGAAGCCCTTCATCTGCGTCCTCTGCTGTCTTCCGCTGAGGCCTTCGCTTGCAATCAGTCGAGATGAATTCCCAAGCGATCTGCGCTGTTCGAAGACCCACTCCTTAAAGCAACGAATATTTGTGCTTTGCACTGCTTGCCGACATCTCAGTGCATGCAATCACGATCAGGCTTGATCAGGCTTGCGGATCTTTTTGCAGCTTCAGAGCCTTTTGCCTCTGCCTCATTTCGGGTGAGACTCTTCTTGGCTCCAGCATCTTTGGCTGCCAATGACAGGTTCTTCGGGCAATGGCCGCTGCGGCTTCTGCAAGTCTCTAGAGAAACGCTCTGATCTGGACCGATCGCAGCTTTTGGCAAGCCTTTGAACGGGCCTGAGGCATGTGTCAATTTCATGATTCATGACAAAAGGCAATGAGAATTGGCATGCCTACGTGGGCAATTAATTAGAGCTCCCGCAGACACGAAGCAGTTGCATGCATCGCCATGGGTTCTCTTCCGAGCACCTTTCGAGCCCAGTACCCTGAAAGCTCCCGTCCACATGTTAAACGAAAGGCAAATTAAGGTAAAGCATGAAAGCTGTGAAGTATACCCGGAGGCTCTCCACGAGTGCGAGCGGGCTTTGTTTCTAGATGCTGTGCACTCACGTGCCTCGCTAGAAGCTTTGACGGAAACTTCCCGACAGCTCTTCATGCGTTCATGTGTGTGTGTGTGTTGATCACAAGCGTTCTGATCGACCTGGCTTAGACTCAGCAGCCTGCCGAAATTTGTGGACTCGGGATGGCAGCATAAACTGTCACAGGCACCCTTATAAGGATGCGTGCGCTGCATCCCACGGCCTGCTTGTTTGGGAGGAACAGCAGCGGCATGAAGCTCTGCATCGACTTCAGCTTGGCTCGAACATCCTTCAGAGGGCGAGATGGCTCAAGGCCCAAGGGCCGGCAACGTGCGAACAGTCCCACTGGTGTCCCTCGGGCCTTTGCTGTCTGCTCCTTCTTGAGCATTTCCAACTGGTGGGTCGCACTCTTCAGGCGGTCAAGTCTCTCTCTCTCCTGGCCCACAACACTGCACCGCTGTCTGCACCGCTGTCAAGCAATGGCCGTTTTTCGCTGAGCGGCTTCGATTCTTTTCAGGCGGCTCCGGTAGGCTGCAAAGTATCCTCAGAAGGCGGAAGCTCCTTGCGAAGCTCCTTGCGCACTCCGGCCCATTCCGGCCCGGCCTTGATCTCTGCCGAAGGCTTCCAGAGGCCCATCAAGGAGAGGGATGGGTGGCTCATTGTTTTCGGGAGGAGGTAGGTCACCTTCCCTGCGACGCGACGCTTCAAGCTTCTGAGCCGCTGGGATCGTTCGGGTGCCTGGCGGCATACTTCTTTATGCCGACGAAGGAATGGGTGCGTGGGAAGTCGACGGTAGTGACCATCGGCCCCCTGCAGAACTCAGCTCGATATGGAATGCCTCGCCAGGTGAGTTGCATGCCGTCTGCTGAATCCAATCATGTCGACTGGCCTTTGTCTAAGTCGATGTCTTCAGTCATTGGGAAGTCGGGGCCAACCTCGAGTGCATCGCCAGGGTCAAGGTCTTTCTGCCAGCCGACCGCATTGCATCAGAGGAAGCAGCCCTGATTGAAAAATGTGTGCACCCCTCCAGATCATCGCAGATTTGCGCAGCCTGCGGGCATGTCCAACACTCTCAGCGCACCCCCTCGTCCAGGACGGCTCGTGGCTTCTGGCGGTTTCAAAACGTCTCTCCTCTTCGACGGAGTGCACTCCACGCTTGCGCTTGATGAGACGGAGCCGCGCTCCGACGAGCTCGCCCTGGCCCCAGCCTGAGACGAACGGAGAAGCCCGTGGAAGAGTTGAGGACGTCTTTTATGGACGCGTAGGACATAGGACATGAGTCGACAGAACCGAGAGAAGTCCTGTCTTTGCAGCCCAGGAGGCAAATCGCACGAACGCCGGGCCTTAACAGCAATCAACTCTCAAACACACTAGTACAAGGACTAGAATGGACTAGAATAATCTGACCCGGAACCTCGCAAACGGCTGGGAGCCGAGTCTAAGACGACGGCCCCTTGATTTTGTATGCTGGAAGGCGACGTTTCAGCTCTTCAACATCCTTTGGAGTCCTCAGTGCTGACATCGCCCGCCATGCTCGCATCGCCCTCAACTGCCAGTGCAGTGAGGCGGCCAGACTTCTTTGTCTTCTGGCCGGATCCCAAAAGGCCAGCCTGGAGGACCTGTTGGATTTCCCTTCTCGTCAAACTCTTGCATGGCCTCTCTGGCCGCAATCTCCTTGGCCTGCTGGCAGAGCATCAAGAAAGACGAAAGTTGCGTGCGCTTACATTAGCATGACAGCCAAATCAGCCGAAGCCCGGCCTCCTGCTCTGCTGCGTCCTCCGCTTGCTGCGCAGCTGTTTTGTAGGGTTCCGGCCCTGTGCAACCTCACAAGCTCACAAGGGTGTCTGCTCCTAGCATCTCGGATTCTCTACAAGGTCGGATGGGAAATGGCGCTTGCTGGATTTTGTCAAGACGCCATGTCCGGTGATGCACCTCACCTTCTCGATGGTGGGAAAGTTCCACGGAGGAGAGAAGTTGTGCGCGGCCAGAACTGTCCCGGCCATGTCCCGGTCATACTTCCAGGAGTGAAGGGCCATCTCTCTGTCCGAAACGCCCCGGAGGCTCTTATTACCATGGCGAAAACATGTGCCACGACTTCGAAGCAAAGTTCGCAGTAGCTGTTCTTTCATTCTTTTGATGTGCTAAGTTAGACTTAGAGGAAGACAGCAGCAGCTGTTCTGCAAAGTCTTTGATGGTGCTGCAGAGTCGGGTGAAAAGACAAACGCGTGCCTGGTGAGTCGCTGCGAACGCAGCAGTACGCGTCTGTCTTCATTCTGCGCAAGGTGCAAACTTCGTGATGAAGCGCTGAGGGTCTGCCCCGTGCATTGCATGCCGTGCATGCAAGCCGAAAAAGCCAGGTCTTGCCGAGTGCTGAGGGGTTGGCCAGCCACTTGCGGAGCTGCCTCCACTTGGAGCGTCTCAGGAGGAAAGAGCCTGGTGAAGCATGCTAGTGTTGTATTATCACGTGTTGCAGAGCAAACCCAACCAGCTCTTGCTTGGTCATGTTGCTGCACAACATGGCTCCTGAGCTCTTGACTGAACTGAAGATTGCCTTGGTCTTTCGTCCCCGCGGGGTTGAGTCTGTGTTGTAGCAGTGCCGTGACAGTGGAGGCTTCGTTGGCTCTAGATGTGGAGTGGAAATGGCAACCTGCATCAACCTGCGCTACTGAGGACTGCCACTGCTGCCGGCTGGCACTCCCGCAGCGTGGTCTCAGGAAAAGCATCGCCCCTGCGAAGCAATCGATCCAAGCCTTGGGGCTAATTGCAGATGGAGGTGTCAAAACAAGTGAGTTGGTGTGGGCAGCATTCCGTCCACGAAAGCTACAGTATCTTGCGATGTCTTGCGCCTGGTTTAAACATAGGACATAAGGGGCAATGACAAACGATGGATTGAGTCGTGGTGCTGCAGGTCTGGAAGCTTTGCTGCACGGTGCGTTTGTTTGCAGCGAACTCGACCAGGGCCTGGGATGTGTACGTATTGCTGTCCTGCACGATATGCTGACAATCAAACACCGCTCACAGTTGCCATGCGCAGCTTGGGGTCCTCTGCTCCGGTTGGTCCTGACCAGCCTGCAGTTTCAACAGCTTGTAGGACTGCAGAAAAGACAAGTACACCCCCTAAACCTGGAAGTACAAAGGGCCACAAGTCCGTATTAGGCCGCGCGCT
>CAJNDV010008380.1:74947-85627 GCA_905221635.1 Symbiodinium sp. CCMP2456
AAATTTGCTGGCAGGCGTGGGTTAAAGCACATTCTAATTAAACGCTCCTTGCGAAAACCCCTGCGGTCTTTTATGTGCTTGTGACCACAAAGGGAGTGATGCTCTTGCTTCGCGTGTCTCTCTGCAGTCAGGAAGCTGAAGTTCGTCTCACAATAAAAGACTCCCGGGTCCGTCACAGGGAAGAGCGATGTACTACCGGCATGGCGGCAGCAGTTCTCATTGCCAGAATCCAGACGGCGGCTGAAGGTCTCGCACACGGACACGCCACAGTTGCATGGCAAGTCCCATTTCACCCCAGTGAAATACTGCAGCTTCTCCCCCCATCCCCAAAACGGCCAGCAGCAACAGATTCCCACGGGGCCACATCCCTTTACGAAGCTTTGCGCTTCACACATGGCCTCTACACCGAACTCTTCCACATAGGGTTCATCCAAGCATGCCATTGCACCAATCAGTGGCTCTTGGAATGCGCAGCTGAAAACGTGCTCTGGATTCATTCGGAGTCCAAAACTCCCACTGCGCAGGCCATCGCGCAGCAGGATGATGTCGTCGACTTCGAGGACACGAGCTGAAGCAAAGGCGGCCCTCCGCTCTGCGTGGGCCGTGAGCAGCTCCTCTCGCAGTTGCACGGACCCACGCAGCCGCTGGATGGACAGTTCCTTGAAGCGCGGTTCTCGAGCAATGCCCGCCTCGATAGCATAGGGCCTGAGCAGCCAACTTCCGAGGTCATCCCAGCTACCAGTACGACCCAAGAAACTTCCTATGATCGATATGATCGAGATCCAAGCCTTTCGTGGAAGAAGCGGTGCAAAGCCATGCTTCTCCCCTTACCCGTGACATCCCGTGACCGAAGGACGGACTGCGGGTGCAGGCAGGGGGCTTTACGCGAGAATAAACCTCATACAAGCCATTTGCGTGAGCGAAATAGTCGTATGTGCAGCCTGGTTCGTCAACCATCGTTTCGCTCAGGTTGTAGATCAAGTATGCAGGACTGTTTGCACAGTTCATGGTGTCGGGTAGCACAACACGTCGCCGAAAGTACGCTCCGATCTCGAGCGCAGCAATGAGGACTTCAAAATCAGCTGACAGGTTCAAGCCTTTTGGATGGTGGTACACGAGAAACGATGTAGAGTCATTGAACCTGTCATCCCAGTCGTCCACGTACCAAAGATTTCTGTCACCTCGGAATGCACGAACCGCCACTACCTCTTGAGCTTCACTGCGGCGACAAGCAAGTACCCGCCAAGGCACGGAGGAAATACATCTTGGGATCGACGCCGTTGACATGAACAACAGCTGGAGGTTGCCCACTCCCATCGCAGCTCTTTAGCTTGTAGGCCTTTCAGACTTCAGAGGCAAAGGTTGCTAAAGCCATACTGTGACTTAACTTTGTGCTGTAAAGTCTGGAGCAACTTTTAGACACCGCTCACTACCCAGCCTTGCGCCAAAAGTAATTCATTCCATGCGAAATGCAAACCTTGCCAAGGATGACAATCAAACGTGCCTTCACCATACCGGATATCTTACATGGATGGCCTCTTGATACCTCTTCACTCTAGAGTTCTGACCAACCAGTTTATGACAGTGGCGAGTCACAGGATCCAGGATCCGTAGGGTGATGGTGTCACTGGATCCAATTGGCACGTCCCACGTCGCTCTAGGCGTAAAGCGACGGGTCTTGCCTTGCCAGTCCAAGCCTGAGAAGGTGATGTTCTCATAGCGGCTTACGACCTGCAGGCCACGCACATCTCAATATGGAAATGAGAAAGGATGGCTTATGCAAAATAGAAACCATGAGTGCCGACTACCAGCAGTCGGGTGTCCACTCTGGCAAATCAGATGGCATTTTTTCCGGCCTCGGGTGGGCTCTTCTCCATCTTGTGCATGACGAACTTGTTGAACACCCGTTGGTCCATTCCGTCTCGAAGAGTGGGACCCTCGTGCCCGTGGTAGTGTGCGTCGATGAACTCTACTAGGAAAGCCTCGCAGAGCACGGATGTAACAGTAAAGAAGCTGCGTACATCCTACTACAGACTACAGTGTGAAACACCCTTCTGCTGAAGCTCTGCCCCAGAACCAGCAGTCGAGCAGAGGGGCGAACAAAAAGAAAGCCAGTATTGATGTGCTCAGCAGGTCGTAGCCATGTCGCCCAAAGCTGTTCTGCTGGGAAAAAATGGTCTGTCATTGCCTCCACATCTGAATCGAAGAAGAAATGGCGGAAGGGATCTGTAAGAAATACAATATCGGAATCAACCACAAGAACCTCGAGGCCCAAGGACATGCAAGTGGTCTGAATTAGCCAGCGCATCTTCCAAATATCATCTTGCAGGTCGCCGGAGCCATCGTTCAAGACCGCATTGAAGCCGGAATCCTGTGCACGTCGAACTGCGTCCGCATCCAATGCGATGAACACAAAAATGGACTCCAGCTCTGGGGTGTTCCTTCGAATCGAGAGAGCTAGGTTGTGGGCAATGGACCATCGCTTTGGCCCACCGGTTGTCCAGGATACTATCAACCGTCCTGCCGGGCCAGCAATCTCTAGCAACTTGTCTGTGTCCACTTGCAAGGTGTAGCGTCTTGGCGGCTCCTCATCTAAACCGCTGTCGAAGTAAGTGGGCCGCGTAATGTTCCAGGGTGGCCGATAGCAGTAAGCCTTGCTCTCAAGACAGTTCCCTGGATCGCGTGGATCGCCTGCATCGCTGTTCTGAAGACCTGTCCAAATTCTTCCGACCCACTTGGAAAGGAGATTCTCGTGACTCAAGTCCTCGAAGTCAGACATCAGCCTGAGTCGGATGAAACTCCTGCGAGGGACCTGCAAGAGCAAGGGCTCGACAGCATAGGCTGTCCAGATTGCCAGCATGCGGTACCACATCATAGTCAAACTGCGTGGCAGCTGTGCCGTTGTTCAGCTCTTCATGTCCGGATCTCTTACATGAGAACTGAGGGCGAGCTTAAGCAGCCTTTCCAACGGTGGCCGGGTCCTCGCAGAGGTGGGGGGTTTCCTGGGGCCATGGCCAAGAGGCACCCGCTGTGGCCACGAAATCTTTTCTCCAGTTTCAGGCTCGCATAGACTCGTGGACACGGAGCTGTTTGGATGATCCTTGTGTGTAGATCAGATAGTGTTTTGGGATCCTCAGCCTGAGCGTCGAGAGATGTCGAGGGGACGGGGCATCTGCTTGGGAACACAGCACACCTGGCACATTCGCATTCATGTCTGCAGCTGGTCTGTGACACGAACGCTTTACAATCGGCACCAGGCATTCGCGATTGGAAGGCTGGCTGATTGGAGCTATCCGATGCAGGCATTCCTTTAGCTGGATGACGGCAGCAACGCTGTTAAACAAGACTACGTGTGCAAGCATCGCCTTGTATCGGTGAAAAGTCAGCTGCGAGTTCATGTCATCCGAGCTTGGTGTGCTACTTTCCTTGGTCGAGTGAGTCTGTGAAGCTGAGGGTTTGCAATGGCTTCGTTTCGTCCTCAAATTTGAGACAAGTGGCGGCCCTTCTTTTTGCCGCCCTTCGGGGGCAAAGCGCCAGCACTCTTCAAGAGGTCAGCCTGAGACTCACAAAGCGGGAAAGTCTTCGTCCAAACCTGTCAAGCTTGAGCGAGGAACAACCTCTCTGAAGCCGTTCTTCTCAGAAACAATAAGTGGGCTTTCACCCTTGCCGTTGGCCTGTAGCAGACAGTAGCAGCCTCCGTGCAGCACAGCTTTGGCCGAAGCCCAGGCCTGGTTGACGTCCGCATTTCCCGCAATCAAGGCTTTTGCCACCACTGGCAAATCATTCACTGCGGCCATCAGCATCGCCGACTGCCCCTTCCTCGGTCTTTTCAGAGCTCCGTGCAACAAACTCGTGCGAAACGGCGGCTGAGGATCATCGTGGCCATGTTGACCTGGGCTTTGGCGTCCAGCAGCTGTTTCACGGCATGAGGCCGATCCTCAGACTGGAAGCTTGCATTTCGGCGCCACGGATGAAGAAACTTGCAGTGTGAGCTTGGCAGCGCACATACGCGCAGACGATTATCAAGGCGCTAAAGCCATCCACGGATTGTGCCTAACTCCAAGACGTCTCACAAGGCGTCTTGAGTTGAGAACTCGCGAATTCTCGAGATGAAGGCATTTGCGTCCGCCTTGTGCAACAGTAGCAGCTCCAACCTGTGCACTCGGTTGAGAAGGTTTCAGAACCCTCTGGGAGTTGTCGCTGACAAAGCAGTTGAACACATCCTGTGTGTCAGATTTTGCCTGTCGCTAAAAGTCTGAGATGTTCTCTGTTCTGTTCAGCACCTTTCAGGGCTGCCTTTGTTGCAGCGTCACAAATGCGTGGTGAAGCCTTTCCCCTTGAGCAATCCAACAGGAGATGCCTTTTCACGGATGCCGTGGAACACGCAGACTCGCCGACCCACCCAGCATCACCCAGCACCCACCCTCGCATAATCATACATGCATACTACACAGACTCTACATATACATATATATATATATATATGTGTGTATATATATATGCACACACAATCACACGCACACCTTCCTCTAGAGGTCCCCCCTTGCTGCCCTCCCTCTTCCAAGTCTGATACATTCATTTCCCTGTGTGTCGCCCGGAGGCTTCAGCGATTCTTGAACGTAGCAGGAAGGCGGACCCCACCCTTTACATAGAAATTTCAGCACAGCCAACGAGCAGGTCGCACGCTCCCACTACAGCACGTGTTCGAAATTTAGCTGGGCTTCTGGTGTCTTGCAGGAGCAGTACGACTGCTTGCCCCCATCCTGGCGTGTGCCAGTCAAAAAAGTCCCCCACAGCTGTTGCTCCCTTCGCACGGACTGCGGCTTGGGCTGGTCCGATGCCTCGTTGTACTTGGTGCCCCCATCGGTTCGTCTTTGCTCGCTGGAATTTCGACTCCCCGATTTGTAGGTGACGCAGTGCTTCTCGAAGATCTTATGTATAGCATGTTGGTTGAGGCCTGCTCTTCTGCCTCCGTGAGGTCCTGGAGCCTCATCTTTGCTGCACTGAGGTAGTTGAGGACTCTGAGCTTTTTGGAAGGCCCAGGCCCCCCGGGCATTCCATGGCATTCCATCATCTGTGGCATTGGTCCTCACAGGGTTCCTGGCATTGCCCCGCGATTGCTGTGGCTTGCTCCAGGAGTAGCGGCACAGTACATCTCTCTCTCTCTCTCTCTCCCTACAGGGCGTGACGGAAGCAGTGGTCCGACTGCCCCTCCGTGCGAGTTCGCACGCTCGCGGTTCATTGGCGGGCAAGGGTGTCTGTCCCCCGCAAAACTCTTCTGCGGAGGCTCGGCCGTACTGGAAAAGCCACTGCAAAGAGAGGCGACAGTTTCCCCCCACGAGAATCAGGTAACAACTACACAAAAGCCTTCATCCCCCGTGGCCTCATGCTCCCTCCAGAAGTGGCTTGTTTGTCTCATTAGCTCTCAGCTTCAAGTTGGACCTTGTCGCCCCGCACACGAACAGGAATAACGGAACTTTGGTTCTTCGTGCGTCCATAAACCCGCGATTCGCACACCCATATTCCGGGACCGTTGTTTACAAAACGCCTCCGTAGCGCTCATGAAGATTCAGATATCGATTTCCCACCCGTTCTTGGATTTAATGGAGTGGGATCTTGATTGTCAAGTCTCTCGCTCTCTCCCTCCCTCTCCCTCTCGCTTGCACCTTTGTGTGTGTGTGTGTGTGCATGCATGCACCCGCTTGGAGCAGCACGTAGACTTTCTTCCAATCGCCCCTTCAATGTGAACCTTGGTTGGAGTTTTTGATCGACGCCATTGGAGTTGCGATCTTCGTCTTGTTTCGTCTGAGCATGCAGACCTTTCGCTCGCTGAGCTCTGGCCTCACACCTCATGACATATCTTCAAGCATTTCAGGCTTGCAATCTGTTCCTGAGACCCTCGCTGTCTGATGCGGCAGCTGGGGAGTTCACTGCATACCTAGCATGGCACTCTTTGTCGGCCCCATCGGCGCAAAAATACAAACGCACATCGCTGCTGCAGGCACATCAGCGGGGTCCAACCCTCGTTGTCTGCCACGTTCACAAGGGACTTCCTGAAGAAAGCAAGGCAAGCCAAGAAAAGAGATGCCCAAGTTATGCAGATCTTCATCTGGGTTTGACATGGCTAACCCCTTTTGGTGTCCGGGAGAGAAGGCGTGCAACGACTTCCACTTCACACCTGGCCACAGGCGTGAGAACTTTGAGCAGCAACGCAGTATTCAGAATTCTATCGTCAAGTCTGCAGCTGAGCAGCTGATGAGCTGCGGCATGGAGTGGGGTGCTTCCGTCTGTGTTGGTCTGGTCGAGCCGAGCCTCTGAAGTGTCAACAAAAACGACGACTTTGGGCTGCACAGATGGCTGCACTCTGTGGACGCCTGCTTTGCCAGTAACTCTTCCACCACTTCCATGTGGCCACGCTCGGCAGCCAGCGACAACCTTGAGACTTCTTGAGGACATGGCGAGGGGGAAGCTGAGTCTATGCCAAGGGCAAGCGGCGGCGTCTTGCCACTGGAGCTGGCAGCTTCTTCGATGCTGGCCCGAGCCTGGTATCTGCGTTTGCCTCTGCTTGGCACGTGTTTTCGGATTGTCATGCCTCCAGCAGGATCTTCACGATCTGCAGATGGCCCTTGATGCAGGCCTCACAACTGTCTGGATCGCATCCCAAAGAGTCACTGTATCGTGCTGCATCACGGACCGAGGCGCCGGCCCATGTCAAGGCGTGGTAGCCGTCGCCTGTTGCAGGACCGCCTATACCAACGGCTTCAACGCACGTCAGTTTTGGATACTCTGCAGAAAAGCGACCATCTTTCGCAAAGCAGTCAGCCTTAGAGGCCAGTCCATCAAAACATGCAGGAGCAGCAATGATGCCGAGAGGCTCTGTGGCGCAGGAGCCAGGAGACAGTGCTGGGCATGTTTCGTGTGGTTGCCTCGCCACAGCGACTGAAGGCTCACATCGATGCCTCTGCAACTGCACTGCAAATGCTCAAGTTCCGGCAATGTGCAACGCCGTGGCTCCCGTCTCATCCTCACATTTGATCGAAGGATTCTGCGGCACACCAACATGTTTCTGCACATGCGAATGCAAGCTTTAGCAGAATCAGGGCCGCGGCTCTGGATTCCAAATTTGCCTCTGGATTCTGATAGTGGCACTGACTGGGGCAATGTGCACGCAGCTGGGTGACTGCGCCTTCTGCTTGATCAGGTGCTCCAGGGTCACCTCTGCAAGTCCGTGCTGAGCCCATGAGGCATCGAGAATTGGCTGTGATGCCGCTGCCTGATCCTCCATGTAGACGGCCTGACAACCAAGGCACCCAAACCAGCAGACGCCATTCCTGAGTGCCGCGCCTGAAGAAGCATCTGCCCCATCCGGTCTTCCTCTAGAACGCGGCCATGCAAACATCGCTTGCTATCTCTTTACCAAAGCATGGACAGCTGCAAGCATTAAGCTGGCCACAGATGGATTCCAACGGAATTGCTCCCCCATCTTCTCCTGAAGCGGAACGAAGCCAATGTGATTCAAATTCGGCCCTACCCTGGCCTAGGCATCAGGAGTCAGGACACCATTGCCGGCCGGGAATGCACCAAACCAGTTCTTTGCTGCTACACTGATGCATTGCCCTGTGCGCTCTTCGGAATCCAGTTGCTGGCGTCCCGCGATGACGATCGCCACTCGTTCTCAAGCGCGTCAGACAGATTGTGCAATGGGTTAGTTGACTGTCTACAAGCCAATGCTGCAGATGCTCAGTAGGCCCGCAAAGGATCCAAGTTCGTACGACAATTCTTCCGTCATGATGGTCCCCCACGATTACTCCATATTACTCCTCTCTCGCTGGCCTGTGTTCCTCTTCCTTCTCTGTGTCAGCATCTACAGCTGCCTCTTCCGCTTGACAGCATGCGCCAGCCCGAGCCCAGCCGAGTAGGCAGCACGGTATCATAGAAGCGGGGACAAGAGAGTTACTGGAGAACAGGTAAAGGACAGAGAGGGCGTGGTGCAGGTTGTTACTTGCTCCAGCTCCGACCCTCGTGGCTTATTGCGAAAGTGCTGCCTTGCCTGTCTGAGGCCCCAGTCCTGTCATCTCCTTCGTTTCGCATTGCAGCTTGACTGCCCAAAAAGGTCGTCGTCATAGTTCAAGAAGAGCTACAATACAAAAGGCATTGTTCTTTTGTGGACTCAACCGCTCATCGATGCGTGTTTCAACCAAATTTATCAACCTATAGAAAGGTTGGACGCTCTTCCTTCCTGCTTTCTTCCTCTCTGTCTTTGCTTTGCTTGGGGTCAAGGCCAGGAGCAGTCCTCCTCTCCGTCTCTCTTTGCTTTGCTTTGCTTTGNNCGCCTAGGCGCATCCCCGTCCATCATTTTGACAGAGGGGCTTGGCTGTACTGTTGTTCGCAGGGTCGTGTGCCCCTTTCTTTGTTCGCTAGCCTCCGTGGGGGCAGTTTGTCAACAGTGAGACACCACAACCAGTAGTCCTAAGCAACGGAGCAACGGGTCTTACAGCTAGTAGACCTAAGCAGCGTTGTCCCAGGAGGGACGTCTATTTTTTCTTACCACGTCAGGATGCGGTCTCTCCATGACGCGGCTGAGTCGCGGGCTAGTCTGCCCATTCGGCGGCTGTGCGTTTGGCCTCTGACGGAGAATTGCGATAGTTGTGCTGACCTCAGAAGGAGCGCTGGGCAGTTTGTGTGAATTCGCAATCGCTGTGCCCTCACTTCTGTAAGACCGGCGGATGCTGGCGCAGCAAACCAGGGTGGGACGATCAAAATTGAGCACCTACCTCGGCGCTGAGAAATGGCCGCTGCCGCCACTGAGAGCGCGATATCCTCAAATGGCGGATTGTGAAATGCTAGGCCCCGTGCGTGTGTTACCCTGTCAGCAGAGAACCTGCCCCAGAGCACAGCCACGCCACTGTGAAGCGCGCAACGCACAGTGCTGACATACTGCAACAGGCCAGGGATCGCAGTCCCCATATTCCTAGCATACGACGTTCCCAAACAACGGCGTATCGTCTCTGTGTCAAGCTGACCCCCGTAAAATTGCGCTAGTTCAACGCCCCAGTCCGGATTGCGGGCTTGAACTACCGCATGCCTGATCAAGAGTCACTCGGCAGTGTGCGAGTCTTCGGCGAGTCGTGCCTTACGGATCTCGCTCGCAGTAAGGTTCGACCCCATGTCGATGACAACCTCTGCAGGATCCGCAGCCTGCGGACTGGGAGCGGCAGAACCTGGCCCGCTCGCCAGCCGAGTAGTCGGTGTCGTTGGGCCCCATGCGCCTTCAAATACGTCCTCTACGGCGCATTCAGCCGCAGGCATGTTCTGGCCCATTTCGCCTGAGCGCATGCGATACGCGATGCACATTTGATGGTACTCGTCCCGCTGACGTCGCACTTCCTCGCCGTGGCTCGAGAGCGTTTCAAGTTGCCCCTGAAGCACGCGCATTTCCTCGGTCACCTCGGAACGGTGTGTCCAGTTCGCCTTGATTTCGGCGACCACAGGCTCCACTTCACCGCGATGGATTAACCCATCGATCAGATGCTGAACCGTGGAGACAGGTATCTGCAGCGATGCCAGCAGCAGCGCGATCGAGACCTCCACCCTGGCACTAGCATGCGTGGCGGCATCAATCAGCTCGTTGCTCAAAGCGAGGCGCCCGATGACAGGGTCATATAGCGCCTCTCGCGTCTCCCCGCAAGACGCGGCAACTGACTCAACTGACATTATCAGCTGCGCGGATTTCGGCCACTGCCGATTCTGTATCAGCATCGCATCAGTGACGTTTGCCTCCCCGATTGTGACTCCGTAGAGCTTGGCGAGCGTTGCCCTTGTTGCCGTAGCAGCTGTGGCAGTCTGCACTGACGATGGCGCATCTGAATCTCCGGCATGTGAAGCCGCCCATTGCGGTTGGCGCTTCCCAGACGCGGTCGATGTCAATGTCTCGACCGCCCTCTCACCAGCCGTCGCCGGACCTTTGGCCTTTGGTGGTTGAGCAGGTGGTGCCTCGAAGGCAGGCCTTGGGTTTGGAAGCTTGGGCATGGTCGTCTGCTGCCTGTGCTCACCAGGTTGCTCGGCTGGCGGTGCGTCAGATTTGGGGACCGTTTGAGACAACGCCTGTTCAGCGCTTTCAGGTGTGGGCTGATCTCCGCGCTTGCGCCTATCCTCGCCATGCTTCGCTCTGCGCTCCGTCTGCTGTGGCGCAGTCGGGGTGCTGGGCTCAGACATCATGTGTTGTCCTGCGCGGGGTCGCTGTTGGCCTCCAGCCACGCCATCTTGGCGAAACATCTGCTGGCTGCAGGGGATGCTTTCCATCCCGAGCGCGTTCGTGCGCGCGAGAAAGTTCGCCTGCTCCTGCGATGGATGATGCATATACGCGGGATGGGGCATCCATGGACCGGCGTGCTGCATTCCCTGGGGCATGTGCTGTGGAGGGCCATAAAATCCGAACCCCATGCTCATTGGCGGAGGTCCCGGCTGCAGTTGAATAGGCGCAGGTGTCGCCTGCTGCTGCGCGGGTGATTCAATGTTCCCAGGGACACGGCCGGGTGCTGGCGCGCCACGCTGTGGCGGATCCATGGAGCTGGATCGGCGCCGGCGATTTCCTTGAGATGCTGGCATGTTCGCAAAGTCAAAAGCCGTCCGAAACAAAAGCTTGAGCCAAAATGGCTACGTCTCTCTCTCTCTCTCTCT
>CAJNDV010008391.1:38390-55493 GCA_905221635.1 Symbiodinium sp. CCMP2456
GGTTTAGCGTTTAGGGTTTAGGGGGCTCCTCATAAACATGTTCGATGCCAGAAAGGGTGCCAGTTGCTGCCTAGGTGTCTCTGGGATCTTAGAGGAGTATGAGTCTCTTGTACTGAGGATCCTGTTTTCATCGGATATGACTTGCGGGATGGTATTTGCTTCCTAGACATGCCGTTTTTCGGAGTTGTGGGCCGAACCCTAAACCCTGAAAACCTGCACTCTAACTAACCCTAAACCCTAAACCCTAAACCCAACCCTAAACCCTAAAAAAACTCCAAAACCTCGGACCCTCGGTTCATGGGTAGTTAGAAGTGGATTTTATAAGTCTCCTACTGTTGGGTAGAGCTAAGGTTACCTGAGTTATAACCACCCACTTCTAACAACCCAAAAAACCCCAAGACCTTATAAACCCTAAACCTTGAACCTCCAAGTAAAGGGTTTTGGAAGAGCAGCCCCTTGCGTAACTCTCGCGCCGTTTGCAGGAAGACCCCGATCTCTAAATTTGGGTCATTGTTCGGGGTCCTTTTTATAAGGGTGCCGTACGTTTTGGGGGGGACCCGGACAGGGACCCTAATTTAGAGGGTAGAAGGGTTTGGGGCGCAGGGTTAGGGTGTAAGGCAAACACCCGTAACCTTCAACCCTTGCAGGAACCCATTAACAGAAGCCGAAGTTTGCATCCCTGACTTCCAGCCTTGCGAGGTGTTTCTTCAGCGGGGCTGCCAGATGGTGGGAACAGGCCGACGGGCCCGGAAAGTCCAAAAATCCTTGAGTTCATATTGGGACTTGAATAATTGCTTATCACCGTAGTTATGGCAGGACATCCGCCCTCAAAAAACTCCAGTTCTATCTATCAAGGTCCCGATACTAAACTGCCTCTTTGCAGGGCTTCGGGTTCAGGGAGATGGACCATGATTGTCCTGATACCTTCAGGATGAAGTATCGGGATTCCTGCGCAGTACTTGTTGGGGGTTTCTTCGAAGTGAGGGTCTGCAAGTTGACCGAAGTTTTACGATGTCGGGTCTAAACCCTAAACCCTAAACCCTAAACCCTAAACCCTAAACCTAAGCCCTTCAAGGCTCAGGGTTTGGGATTTCGATATCAGATCCCGTATTTCTGTACTAACCACCCCCCAGCCCTTTCGCCTTCCGAAGGATCCTAAAACAAAAGCTCCTAGAACCCTCCAACCCTGAACCCCATGAGCTTCAGAAAGAGGCATGGTAAGTACAGATCAAGAAAGTACAGTACGCCACGTTCTTTCGCTGCTGGTGATGGGGGCTATTTTTTGGTTTTCTCTTGCAGCAACCCTAGTCCCTAAACCGTAAACCCAAACCCCTGAACCCTAACCTGTCCAGGAAAAGTGTTGGCATTCTGTCCGAATGTTACACATGTATACATACATACATACATACATATATATATATATATATATTAGACTCTTGGAAGAGTAATCCTGGAGAGGCAAGCGGCTTTAACGGTTACGGTTAATGTGCATGCCCGAAAGCCCTACCACCCCAGCTCTAAACCCTAAGCCGGAAACCCAAAACCCCAAAACCCACAAGCCCTAACCCCAAACCCTGAACCCTGAACCCTTGTAAGCCCTAAACCGCCCCAAACCCCCCAATCCAAAAAACCCACAACCCTCATAAACTAAGGCCCCATCCCCAAAGACCCGGAAACCAAAACCCTTGGACCCACAACCCCTAGCCCCAAAACCCCAACACCCGAACACCAAAACCTAAAACCCCCAAAAACCCTAAACCCACAACCCTCAACCCTACAGCGCGTGAACTGCAGGTAGCGATGCCCATGGTACCGCTCTCTTCCGTCGTGGGGAGGTCCATGATCCGATGCGGTTTAGGGTTTATAGGGTCTAGGGTTGAGGTAGGGGCGATCCGTGTTGGAATCGCCTAAACTTTGCCTGAAGGGCATGAAGATTAGTTATCCAAATTATGGTCCCATTCTGGGTCCCCAATGTAGTCCACGCTTACAAAAAAGGATCCTAAAAGGGACCAGATTTAGAGCACTGCCCGCTGATTTCCAATTTTTCTGTAGAGCTACTTGAATCCCGGTCTTCGGGCCTTTGGGGCTGAGCTACCTGAACCGAGCCTTCGGGTTTCGCACAGTATGCTCGGTCATTAGTTCGTTGAAGACGTCGGTTTTTATGGCTGCAGGCAGGACATGAGGGTGTACCTGTAGCCGAAAAGACCTAGCTTTTCAGGGTTCCTTGTTATGGTTTCTATAAATAATATAGTTCCGTAAAGCGGCAGGTCTTTTGGGCTCCAGGTAGGGTTTCAACGTATGTGCACATGCTTTCAGAGTTGCAGGGTTTGGTGGGTTTGCGCTTTTTTCAATTGGTGGGCTTAGGGCTTAGGGGAACAGGATCCGCAGGGCACCACTAATCGAGGCCTGCTGACCTTTCAGTAAGAGGGTAGTTTTGTAAATCAGGGTGTCTTTGGGGGTCCTTTTTATAAGGGTGCCGTACTATATTGGGGACCAAAAAGGGACCCTAATTTAGATAACTACCCAAGGTATCCATGGCATGAGAGAGGGTGTTTGAATGGTGTACTTGAAGGGTCGGGGGGGTTAGTAAGTAGCTCTTCCAGAACATCAGAAGTAGTCTTGTAGCCCGAAACCCTAAACCTAAAGTCTTGTAGCTCCAAGTAGGATCCCTTTCCGAGCCTTCATATTCTGTAGCACAGCTGCTCACTAGGTCCCTGACCCTCCAAGTAAGGAGGTGTCTTGGGCCAGAGGAGTCGGTTTAATATAGAAGCCTAAATAATTACCTATACCATGTTGGGGGTTCCTTCTTATAACTATAGTGCCATATACCACCCAAACCCTATTCTAATTAAGGCCCCCACATTAGAATCCGCAGGGCCAGAAGCACTTGAGCCGCTGCCTGGTCTTAAGGCACCCATGGGGCAGCTTCTGCCATCGACTCTTCTCATTCTAAGATGAACCTAAACCCCTAAACCCAAAACGAAGCCTAGACCCTAAACCCCTGAGCCCTAATTAGGCCCTAAGCCCTATACCGGAATAAGCCAGTAAAGCCCTCACAGAGGAGCTTCACTGATTCAAGCAGAGGTTTCGGTTAGACTCGAATCTAACATTCCTTTCCCTGGAACTGACAGACGTTTGTAGAGCTTCTTGACAGAGCGGTATGGGGCTGTCTAAAGGTGACGAAACTATGAGCATCACAGCTCCATGTTTCTATCATGCACACCAGAACTTCAGAAATGAATCGCGCCTAACTCAACCTGAACCCAAGACTCCTTCAACAAGCACGAACAACTGCAGGTGGCCGGCTACGCTGCGCTGATCATCACGGGCGAAGTGAAGGCGCAAGTCACCAACAAGTGCGGCCGCAGGGCTTTCGGGATATTGGAGTGTAGGTCCCCTATGAGGTGTTTCGGATTCAGGATTAGGGTTCAGGGCTTATAAGGGTTTAGAGTTCAGGGTTTAGAGTTTAGGGTTTAGGATTTAGAGTTTAGGGTTTGGAGTTTAGGGTTTAGGGCGTTAAGTTTAGAGCTTTGGGTTTAGGGTTTAGTTGTTTCTGCTTTTCGGTTGAACTGTCCAGGAGTATTCTTGTCTTGGCAGGTGCGCAGGAGTTCTTAGGAGCTCCAAGGGGGGATCCGAATACAGACCCTCCGTGGCAGCATCCCAACTCGAAAGGGCACCCTAAACCTAAACCCTAAACCTAATTACCAAACCCCTAAACCCTAAACCCCAGACAAAAAAACCCTAAAACCCTAAACACTTTAACCCCCCAAAAGACCCCTAAACCATAAACCCCTCAACCCTTAAACCCCCAACAGACCCCTAAAACCCTAAACCCCCCAACCCTTAAACCCCCAAAAGACCCCTGAAACCTAAACCCCCAACAGACCCCTAAAACCCCTAAAACCCCTAATACCCTAAACACCCCCAAAAGACCCCGAAAACCCCTAAAAGCCGCCCCCCCAAGCCTCGGAGGTCTTCGCAGGAGAAGAAGCGTTCGAGTCCATCCACGGGCCCTGGAGCCTCCTCGGCAAGAGGCTGCGGCGCTTGACGGGTGCGTCTGCATATATTTATAGCTGTAGTGTGAGTGTACATATGTATATATATATATATATGTATATATATGTGTGCATACTCTCAATATGTATATAGTATGTGTATATATATATGTGTTTATAGTTGACTTTCCAATTTGTGTATATAGCCATGAGTGGAAACATATGTATAGACGTGCATGTTTCGGATCAAAGGCACGTACAGTTGGGGGTTGCAGGTGAGGACTTTGCCGCTCACGGTTAAAGTAAGTTGGCGAACCCTGCAAACTCTTAAGACTAGATTCGTTGGCCTAACGATCTATAGCCGCCCCTAAGGGTCCAAGTGCCTAATAATCATATACTCTCCCAAATATTAACCCAGATAACTACTATCCTTAACCAAAGTCTTCTAAACCCTAAACCCTAAACCCTAAACCCTAAACCTGATTATTGGGTCCGTTGGACCCTTAGGGTGCAGCTCCAAATCCCCACAAGTTGTGGCTCCATAGCTTTGGGCTGCAAGCCAAATGGGAGTTTCCGAAAATAAGGGGTACCTTATTTGGGGGTCTTTATAATAAGGATCCTATTATTTAGGGTACTACATTAGGGTCCCCTATTTTCGGAAACCCCCAAATTTTGAAACCCTACAACCCCAAAGCCATAAGGCCTACCAGCCGCCATGCCCCAAGACCCGAAATATTGAAGCCTAAGGTCCGCAAATCGAACAACCCTAAACCCGAAAACCCTACAGCTGCTGTTGCTTCAGGTTGGTAGAATGTAGGGTTTAGGGTTTAGGGTGTAGCAGTTCAGGAGTGTTGAGACCGGGGTTATTGGCAGCGAGCTTCGCCTGCTTCGACAGAGCTGCCAAGGCTGTACATCAAAGGGTACTATAAGGGTTCTTTTAAAGGGTACTACAAGGGTTCCTTTAAACGGTGCTATCAGGGTTCCTTTAAATGATACTCTACAAGTTCCTTTTGAAAGGCTACCCTAAACCCTAAACCCTAAACCTACCATAGGGGTTCCTTTGAAACTCTTTGCTTCCACCAGTGGACTTTGAATCACAGGACCACAAACTAACAGAGAACCTGACACGGGGGTTTAGGGTTTAGGGTTTAGGGGCCCTAAAGACGAATTGATATCTTTTGGGTTTAGGGTTTATAGGGTTTGGGATTTAGGGTTCTATCACAGCAGTAGGACTTTTGTCGAAGTAACCCGACGCCTTTCCAGGTGTCTGGAACTCACCATGGAGAGGCTCGCCGATGAGCAAGGTGCCGGATCCGGGTTCAGCCTGATGTATCCTATTGTATCCCTACCCAGAGGCCCCAAAGTAGTTCCTTTGGGGGTTTGTTATGGTTTTTTGGTAAGGAATTTAGTATACTATCCAAAAAGGAACTCCCTGGTCCCTACTTGGAGGCCCCCCAAAAACCTTAGTAAGTCGGTTATAAGTAGGGTTATAACTGGTGTAACTCCATTTAGGGTACTTATAACTCTACTTATAACCTAATTACTAAGTCCCCTGGGTCTCCAAGTATCCCTAAACTGCAGTATCGCCAAGCACCATAAGTGCGCTGAAAAGGGTCCTGCAATGCAGAAGCCTCCTTGTCGTAATGACAGCAAAAAACTTCTGATTTCAGGGTTTAGGGTTTTCATCTTACTTTGTGATTTGGAGGCCCAGGGGACTTAGTAAGTAGGTTATAAGTAGAGTTATAAGTACCCTAAGTGGAGTTACCCCAGTTATAACTCTACTTATAACCGACTTACTAAGTCCCCTGGGCCTTCAAGTACTGTGAGACAGGGCAGAGTGTGCTTCAATACGGAGCGTTGGGCTTGGCCTCAGCTCGTGGTGTTGGGCAGGTAGCTCTCTAAGATCCTTGACGATAGCATGTGACCCTAAACCCCTAAACCCCGAAGCCCCTAACCCCTCAACCCCTAACCCCTAAACCCCCTAAACCCCTAAACCCCTAAACACTTAAACCCGAAACCCCTAAAACCCTAAAGCCCCAAACCTCAAACCGAAAGGTGGGGGGTCGGGGTTGAGAAGAGGGTGTCCATAGAACCCTAAACTCGAAACCCTCTAGGTTAGTGTTTTAGGAGTTTAGGCTTTAGGGTTTAGGGTTTAGGGTTTTAGTGTTTAGGTTTTAAAGTTGGGAGTTTAGGGTGTAGGATTTTAGGGTTTAGGCTTTAGGGTCCACTGTTTCAGGGTGTTTGCAGTTTGCGGATCCGGGCTTCTTGGGTTTAGCCTTGTGGAGGCTGGTCGAATATAGGGGCCGTAATTATCAGAATAGGGTTTTAGGGCTTTCGGGTTTAAGTGTTTAGGGTTTAGGGGTTTAGGGTTTAGGGGCTTCGGGGCTAAAGGTGTCGGGGCCCATTATACTATACATAAAAAAAGGAACCCCCCAAAATAGTAATCATAGGTAATTTTTCAGGCCCCTACATGAGTCCAGAGCGTTCAGGGGTTCCATGATGTCGGCACTTTTGGCAATCGGCGCTTTTGGAAGTCTTCGGTGTTGTGACGGGCACTGAGGAATAGTATGAATCAGTACTCAGGTTTTCACATTGTGATGCAGACAGATGTGGTCGCCAGAAGGCCTGCTTGCAGGAAGGCGAGAAGAATCGTCATTTCCTTTCGCGGCGGTCTGACAAACGCAGATGTTTGGGTTTAGGGCTGGGGTTTAGGGGGTCGGAACATCGCCACATCTTGTCAGGAGATTTGTTCCCACTCGCGCCTATGGGGCACGTGTATCTTGTTGGTTTACCTGCCTCACACGTGCGCCATTAGGCCCTATAGACCCTAAATCCTGAATCCAGAAATAGCACCACATCCAAAAGTCTTTGAACCCCAGCCCTAACCCCTAAACCCTTAGCCCCTTAAGCAAAAACTTAGATACGAAGGCCCTGAACCCGAAAACCCTAGTCTTAGCATCCAAAGAGCCTCGTTCGAACCGTATGGAAGCTTTCTGAACCCTTCTAGAACCTCTAGGGGTTTAGGGTTTAGGGTTTAGGGTTTAGGGTTTAGGGTTTAGGGTTGATCAACAGCTGTAAACCCTAAAGCCATTAGGATCCGAAGTGCTTTGGGCAGGCGGCAAGTCCACTGCCACTCGATTGACGCGGGCGGCCCCAGAGATAAGCTTCCGAGGGCTAGGTTAGGGTGTCATGGGGTGAGTATGGTGCTTGGTGCGGTCCTTACCTGTGGCCCAAGAAAGACTTACCTTTTCAAACTATATGTATGTATATATATATATATATTTATATTTATATTTATATTTATTTATTTATTTAAATGTATACACACACGCAGGCACACACACACACACATGCACACACACACACACACACATATATATATATATATATAGAAGCCACGATAAGGGACCCTAAAAAAGGTAGGTTTTTTCGGCTACAGGTATGGGCTACAGTTAGAGTAGCTGCTGTCTGGTTGAGGGCTGCAAGACCAGATGCATTGGGCTGGGGACTGGGGGGAAGACCCGGCTCCCTGCTTGGAGGCCCAGGGGACTTGGTAAGTAGGCTATAAGTAGAGTTGGGTTTAGGGTTTAGGGTTTAGGGTTTAGGGTTTAGGGTTTAGGGTTTAGGGTAGAGTTATAAGTACCCTAAATGGAGTTACCCCAATTATAACCCTATTTATAACCCACTTACTAAGTCCCCTGGGCCTCCAAGTACTCAAGAGAAGCCCGAAATCATACCTACAGTCTCCACCTTTTTGGGGTTACCTTATAGGATCCTAAATATGGGAATTCCTCAAGAAAGCCCGAAATCATACCTACAGTCTCCATTGTAGTTCCTTTTCGGGGTTACCTTATAGGATCCTAAATATGGAATTTAATTGGGTTAAACCAAAAAAAGGAACTACAATGGAGACTATAGGTAGAATCTGACAAGAATCCAAGCGCGAAGCCCTTAACCCCAAAACCCTCCTTCTCGAGGATTCATATTAAGATGAATGTTAGGAAGTCGCAGTCCGGAAGCCTAAGCAAGGTTCATCTAAGCTTTAAAACCCCTGACTATGGGCATTCGGAGATGGTCGATCAGTTTACGAATCCCTGAGAACGGAGGCTTGAATTGAAACCCGAAGCTCCAAGCCTTCAACCTACAACCGGGGCTTTTACCCCTGAACCCTATTCAATAATCCCCTGAGCACCTGAACCCCCAAACCCTTGAGCCCTGGCCCCCTATGTAAGCCCTAAACACCTACACCCCAACGCCCCGCCCCTGACACCCCCCTCTTTAGCCCCTTAAACCCTGTACCCTGAATCCCGAGACCATCAACAATTAGAATAAGGCTCATGTTGAGGGTTCCTTTGAAAGTTTAGGGTTTGGGGTTTAGGTTTTAGGGGTTCCTTTACAAGGTTGCCAAAAGGATTACTACGTAGGGGCCTTCATAACTCGAACAGAGTTTCGCGCTTATTAACTTGGTAAAGGCCGATTGTAGATGGGTTGTAGGGGGAGAATGCTACTGGTGATTCAACTCCGTACAGTAGCAATGTATAGGGCTCCTAACCCTAAACCGTCAACCCTAAACCCTAAACCCTAAACCGTTCTTTCACGAGTTTTTATGTAGTTCTATATTGGTTCTCAGGGTTGCGTAGGCTTTAGTAGAAGGCTGTTTTTTATGGAGTTGATGCACCTTGCTTGTGCTTGTGGCCTTAGCAAGATTCCCCTTAAAAGTAGCTTAGAGCGAAGGCATATACATTTAGGGTTTAGGGTTTAGGGTTTAGGGTACTACAGGGAGACCGGGTGTGAAGCCGTAATCTATAGAAACTCTGATCAAGCCCTCCGAAAAGCCTTAACCTTACAAAGTCCCTCTAAGTCCTCAGTGTCCTTGGCAAGAATCCTGCATGGCTCTGTTGGGCTGCGACGTCCCTGGGCGGACTGTTGCCGCTACGACAACAACCACACCCGGGAAGAACAAGTGGCAGACACCTTCCTTGTATAATGCTGTGCGGGCGCATATTGTCGAGACCTCGCGTGTTGCTGCATCCACTGTCGGTGGCCACGGCAACACCTTCTACGCATCGACTGACCAAGGCCTGCGGTTTCTCGCAAGCGGGGGCGCCAGTGGGAGGCTGCTCATGAGCGAGATCAACAGTGCTAATGCACGTGGTTGGGAACCCTCACGTTGTGTTACACGGTGCAATAGGCATTGGCCATGCTGGCGTAGTCGCGCCGCCAAAACCAGAATGCCGTTTCCATTGAAGCAGTGAAGACTTTGCTGGTCTTTGACCTCACGTGTCGCAACCAAGTTGTAGGGCTCAGGGTTTGCAGGTTTAGGGTTTCTTGCGGGGTCGCGGAGGCTGGCAATTCCATTACGACACGTCGTACACTGGCAACAGCTTTCAATCGCTTATAAGCAGTTTAGGGCGTACCAGTTCAGCGTACCGGCTATAATTAGGGTCTCACCTATGGGTGAAAGAGAACTCTACCTTAAAAACCCAAAACCGCACTTTTTTGTAGGTTCTTATTATAAACCCTACTATGGGATTTATAGGGACCCTACAAAAAAGGTAGGTTTTGGTGGGTTCTTAAGGTATACGGATTCTGCAACGGTTCTCTCAATATACAGCAAAGTTTCTCGCGGGTTTTCGGATCGCTTCAGTTCCTGTGACTCATGATATGGAGGTCTCTGGACTCGGAACGAAAAGCCTAAACCCTACACGGCTTCGGGATTTAATTTAGGGGCCCTATACTATTTTGGGGGGGTTCCTTATTATGACAATAATTGTAGTATAATATACCCCCAACCCATTCTAAAATCAGCCCGACGTCAACCATAACTCCCAGACCAATCCTAAACCCTAATCCCCAAGCGCCGAAACCCAAAGAAGTGCTGGATATACGGGCCGTAACAATTAGAATAGGGCTTTGGGGTATATTATACTGATTATTATAAGTATAAGAACAGTTTAGGTAATTATCAAAGCCCCTATATTAGCAGACCCTAAACCCCAAACTCTCAACTCCCGAACCCCGAAACTTTGAGCCCGAAATCATCAAAAACCCTCGCCTCTTAGTAGCTAAGCCCCAAACTCCCAAACCCTGAACGCCGTAAGCCCTACCTAGACCCTTGACTACTACTTTTCTTATATAACAGGTCTAGGTTCGTATAGTCGCATAAGATCAAGCTAAGGGCGGTGACTCCGCTAATCATCAGAAGCAAAGAACTAATCCTAGACTCATGTCGAAACTCCCAAACCCCCAGGCACCCTACGCCCTACCTCCTTAGACTCTGAACCATAAACTCTAAACTCGAAACCCCGAAATGCCTCAAGCCCCAACATAGAATAGGGTTTTGGGGGCCATTATACTACAAGAACCCCCCAAAAGAATGTTGGTAATTCTCTAGGCCCCTATATTAGCTCCTATACCATTATACTATAAGAAGCCCCCAAAAGAATGTTGGTATTTCTCTAGGCCCCTATATTAGCTCCTATGCTCCTATACACGTTGAGAAGTCCCAAGGCCCATTCGCTATCGGCCCGACTTCTCGGCCTACACCGCGGAAGCCAAGGATTTCTCGCGTTTAGGATTTGTTACAAGGGATTCTGTGCAGATTCCTCAGGGTTTTCTCAGGGTTTTGCAATGTTTTAGGCATTACGGGTTCTCGACAGTTTGAATACTAAGGATCTACGAAGTCTTATTGGTTCCAATACGGTTTGCCCCTGCCCCTGCGCTGCCGTGCCCACCTGAAACCTCAACCTAATACCCATACTATTTTGGGGGGTTCCCTATTATAATTATTATAGTATAATGGACCCCAAAACCCTATTCTAATTATTAAGGCCTCTAAATTAGTGCTTTCAGGCTTCAATATTATCGGAGTTGTGGATTTTTCTGTTGAGGTCTCAGATCAAGCATTATCCGGTGTCCTGTAGCCACATGGGTAGTTCTCTAAATTGGTGGTCCCCAATATAGTACGACACCCTTTAAAAAAAGGACCCCAAAACGGACCCTACTATGGAAAACTACCCACGGTCATGGAACGTGGCATCTGAACTTGTGGCTCCAGTTGACTGAAAGTTTCCGGGCTGAACCCTATAATTACGAGGTTAGGGTTTAGGGTTTAGGGTTTACCCTAAACTCCAATCGACCAGTGCTTAGATCCCAATATAGAACTGAGTTTGAACGGAGAACAAACCTCCAAGCACGTGGATGCCCGAAAGCCCCGAGCCCAGGCTTATGAACCCTTCCAAGTGTATATATGTACACATATTGTTATATATATATATATATAGATCTATAGGTACACGCATACATATACATACATATGTGTATATATATATATATATATATGTGATATATACATATATACACATATATAGATAGGTATCATGTATATATATATATATATGAATATCTCTGTATACACGCATACATACATCCATCCGTACATACATACATATGTACATACATACATACATACATACATACATGCATACATGCGTGCATACATACATACACATACAGATGTATGCCCCCCAGTCCCACACGGCGACATCCAACATCGAGACCGACAAAGCAACAAGCACAGGATGGACTCGATACTGGCTCCCGCTTGCTACTGATTGCCGTGGAGGCTCTTTCAAGCTCCTCTTGCAGCTTTATATTTTTATAGCGGGTGTTGGAGAGAGAGATAGAGAGAGAGAGAGATTGAGAACATGTTTATATACATATATACATATATGTATATGGTCCCCCCCCCCCCCCAAGATCCACACCGTCTCCGTTCCAGCCTCTCACACATAACCAGACGTCTCGAACCTACCTCCTCCACGTGCAGAAAGTGCTGTAAATACCATGTACATGTAGGTATATGTTACAAGGATGTTCAGGAGGCTGAGCGTGGCTCGTGGCCGCGCCGATAACGATGATGATGACGATGACGATGACGATGACGATGACGATGACGATGATGATGATGATGATGATGCGCGATGGTTAAGGTGCAACTGTTGCATGCCAAGGACCGAATATGCAGATGATGAGGCAGCTGATGATACTGCTGGTGCATGAACTGTCTGCTTGTTGATGGCTGGACTTTGCTGTCTGTACAGCTCATTGCTAGAGAGCAGTTCGTTGGCACTCCATCCATTGGTCTATCCCTCCAGTTTCTTCATGTTTCATGTGGATGTCTCTATATAGTCTATACCAATGTATACCTATATAACACACAGTATTTGCTACAAGTGGTCAAAAGCAGTAATGAGACTACGCACAAGACCAAGAATACGAAGAACAGCCAAAAGCATAATTCAACTAATACAGTAGAAATAGCATTACATATTACATACATATACATATATATATATATATAACGTGTAAGTATGCATACATAGAGATCTTCAGGGTCCCAGGTTCGCCTCTTCGGCGAGGAACCGTGATTCATAGGTCTTACACCTTTTGGTTGGTATTTCACTTTTGAGGTCCTTGATAGGTCGCTGTGATTGAGTCTGTGTTTGCGCAGCATAGGCCCCCATGGGCTGAGGCCTGTCTTTCAAAGGTTACATACAACTACTGTACGAATACCCTGGGGCCTATGCACAGGTAGACAAGCAGATGGAGAGATCGACGAGTGCATCGGAAGATAGATGAGTAGTAGATAGATGATTAGGACGGACATTGCGAGAGAGGTAGATAGCGAATTACAGAAAGGTCGGCAGATCTAAACACAGCGCGACGACATGTATGTGAATGAAGATGGAGACACCTGTAGATGTAATGGGCGACCATGCGGTAAGATAGAGACATACGTGTCTAGACACGCCTAGGTGTACATCTATACATCGATACATCTATGCGCACATACATACGTATATTATGCATTTTTACACAGACACGGAGACAGGGGCAGGTTATACCAGCACGTACTTTGGCGTTGCCAAGGCATCCTCGACCCCGATTACCATTACCATTCCTTATACAGACCTGAGAAAAGACCGATAAACCTCTGCAGCCCTAAACCCTAAACCCCTAAGTTGTGTGAACCCTAAACCCTAAAGCCTAAACCCTAAACCGCTATCACTTGGGCCCGGGATCAGGTTGGTGTTGAGGCTCCGGGGCTTACGGCCTCGATTTAGGCTTAAGGTTAAGGGTTTAGGGTCTAGGGTCTATGTCAGGCAAAATATGTATGTAGACTGAATCGAGTGTGAACAAGAATCGTCAGCCAAAAACACCACAGACTAAATCCTAAACCCCTAAACCCTAAACCCCTAAGGGATGGAGCTTTCAGGATTTGCTGACTCATGTTCCTGCAATCATCTTGCGCTCGATGCAGCTTCGTTGTGAGCCTGATGTACCGGACACCCGTGATCAACAACCTGCCCTCCCGTAGTAAGGATCAAAGTAGGGCAGGGTTAAATTAAGCCCTAGACCCTTAAGCGGTTGAAGACAGAGGAAGATGAAACAGGGCTCTACACTGAAGGAGTCTCTGTTGACAGCTCCGTCCTAGCTCATTATTGAGGCACCCTAGACCCTAATAAAAACCCAAAACCCTAAGCCCTAAAGCCCAAAACCCTAAAACCCTAAACCCGGTGCATGGAGCCCTGGGGACGATGAACCAACCCTGCACCCTAAACCTAAGCCAAAATCGGTTCAATCCATGCTGCTCCGGCTGCCTGCTTCGAGTCCTCCGGTGCTGCAGCCAAGAGCCGCGTTCGGTCTGCCTGCTAAGGGGGCCCTAAAACCATAAACGCCCTGAATCCCTTAAACCCCTAAACCCTAAACCCCATACAAACCCCTAAACCCTCGATCCTAAACCCCAATTCCCCTACACATTCCTACGAACCCCTCAACCCAGATAAATGCCCAAAATCCCTCAAGCCCCTTAGACCCTAAGCCCAATACAAACCCCCAATTCCCCTACACATTCTATGAAGCCCTAGACCCTAAACCCTACAAACCCCTCAACCCAGAAAGCTCGAGGGTCCCAGGGAGCTGCCGGAACTGGGGGCGTGATTTGTAGGGATTAGGGATTAGGATTTAGGGGTTAGGGTTTAGGGTTTGGGGTTTAGGATTTAGGGTTTGGGGTTTAGGGATTAGGGTTTAGGGTTTAGGGCGAGAAGGCAAGGGAGCCCTAAGTGCCTAGTAGGGTTTAGAGTGTAATTCTAGCACCCTATGGCTCCCTTAGGGTTTAGGGTTTAAGTATAGAGCCCTGTAGCTCCCTTAAAGGGGCCGTTAATGCCTATTAGGGTTTAGGGTTTAGGGTTTTATTCTAGAGCCCTATAGATCCGTTAAAGGGGCCCTTAAGGGAAAATTGATCCCGAAACCATACTATAGGGGCCCAAATAATTACCTATACTATTTAGGGGATTCCACATTACAATTCTTGTTTTATATTCCCAAAGACATTATTCAAATTATTAAGGGCCCTACACTATGCGCCGATGTCTAGAGGCCCAAGCCACCATACTTTTGTGCTCTGAGGGTTCAGGGTTGAGGGCTTCAGTGCTTCTAGGAAAATCATTGTTTACAATGAAAGTCCAAGGGGTTGTAGAAACAATGAACGCTGGCTGTGTTTTGGTTCTACAATCGCGCAAGCATAAGCCCCGATTATGCCATCACTGGATCCTTAAGCGAGTGGGGTGTGTATCCTGGCAGTCTTACCTGCCCTAATCCTGGGCTATAGGTCTGACCTCCATCATGGTCCAAGCCTCTTAGAATAGGGTTTGGAGGTTTTAGGGTTTAGGGCTTAGAGTAGGGTTTGGAGTCTGGGTGGGTATATTATACTCCTAACTGGCTCTAACTATAGGAGATATCCCTGGGGCAGGCTCTGCTTAGTCACTCAGCCCCTTAAACAAGTCAGGCACCGACGCTTAATATTCATCTCATGACTGCTTGACTCTGTGGTGGTGTTTTGATTCCTTCGCTTCTGAGTAGTCCTACTGAGTCGTACTGCATGTACAGCGAAGCTTGAATGACATTAAATAGCCCTAAACAAGAAGTTCCTGAACCCGGCCCGGAACTTCGTACCTAAAGAGCCCTATACCCTTCCTCAGCCCCAGACCCCACTTCGTAGCAGGCCATAGCCCCATACACGTGGAACAAGCCATCAACACAGGAGGAGTTTGGAGGAGCAGGCAAACCTAAGCCCCAAGTTGTGGATGACGTGAAGGAGTCGCAACTGCAGCGTGCAGCTTACCCCTACGGCACACATCGTGGCCACTCCTGGTTTCGGCAGCTGCAGCGGCCAACTGCCAACACAGGGCTTTGGAGGATTTAGAGTTCTGTAAACCCTAAAACCCCAAGCCCTAAACCCCTAGAGCCCTAAAGCCCTAAAGCCCTAAACCCTAAACCCTAAACCCTGAGACCCTAAAGCCCTAAGCCCGCAAACCTTTAGGACTTCAGGGAGCTTCTACAAGCCCCCATACCCTCAAACCAAAGGCTCCAAAGCCACGGTTTAGGGTTTAGGGTTTAGGGGACGAGCCACAATTAAGTAAAAACCAGGGCACACCGATGTAAGGTCTAAAAGGAAGTTCAGGCTTCGTGGGGCGTGATCCCTGAAAACGGCGTAAACTTCGGGGCGTTGCTGTTGGAGTTATGACTTGGGTAGTTTTGTTAAATTAGGGTCGCTTTGTAGGTCCTCAGCATAGTGCGGCACCCTTAAAAAGGGAACCTAAAAGGGGTCCTATTTTAGACAACTACTTATGAGGGAGTTAGGGTTTGGGTGTTTAAAGGGGACCCGAAAAGAGATCCTATTTTAGAGAGCTACCCACTTGTCAGTGTGTCAGAAGCTTCAGATCGAGTGTTGCCATCGGGGGGAGCAGCTTTGCACGATAGCATGAAATCCGTGGAATGTCGGGGCCTTAGTTAGCATAGGGTTTTGGGGTGTATTATACTATAGTTATATTAAGGAGCCCCCAGAATAGTATTGGTAATTATATTAAGGCCCCCATAATATACAATCTCAGTGTAGAACACCCACCCACCCCCAAACAGGAGGTAGCGTTTTTCCGTAGGTAGGCTGTCAGACTCGGTCTTCGAGGATGTGTCCACAGCTGTGCCTCAAGTCGCAGCACAGACCTAAACTCTAAACCCTAAACCCTATAAGCCCTAAACCCTAAACCAGATTGACTGCAGAATACCCAAGACACGAACAGCGCCTTTGGTCCTGCGGTTTGGGTACTCTTGCGGATGTCATCTGGGCTTTGGAGTACCATACTTTAATACTCTTTTTTCGGGACCTGTTCCTTAAAGGAACCATTATGAAAAAAAAAGTCTATACCTTTTCTCCCTGGTTGCTTCAAAGCCAAGTCATGACCTTGCAGGTCCTTTCTTGGTCTAACGAATTAATTATGTGTGCATAAATAAATAAATAAATAAATATATATATATATATATATTTATATTTATTTATTTGTTTATTTATTTACAAATTTTCAGGATCCTGTAAGACTATATGTATTGTTATCCTCCAGGCTTAGTTGTCAATGTATGATTTGGGTCGGCTGGAAGGCTCATGGGCTTTAGAGTTGAGTGTGGGTTGCCATACTTGGCGGTTCATGGGTACTTAGTAGCAAGGTTCCTTTTAAGGGCTGGTTTGGGTTTTGAGTTTAGTGGTTTAGGGTCTACTTGGAGGTTCGTTGGTAGTTATAAGTGGGGTTCTTTGTCCCTTATGGTCATAAGTATAGTTGCCCTACCTAAAACCAAATGGGGTCGCGTCTACGACCCTGACCGTAGGCCCCAACGCCTTCTCAGTCCCTAAACCCTAAACCCTAAACCCTAAACCCTAAACCCTAAACCCTATCATTGTCAGACCTCCGTAGTCCTTCGCCTTTGCCCCAACGCCTCAACAGTTAAGCCTACGAGCAGTCTACATAGATGACCTACTTGGAGGCCCAGGGGACTTAGTAAGTAGGTTATAAGTAGAGTTATAAGTACCCTAAATGGAGCTACCCCAATTATAACTCTACTTATAACCTACTTACTAAGTCCCCTGGGCCTCCAAGTAGGAGGGTCAGGATACACAGACCGATTAGGGTTAGATCGGTAACGAGTATGAGAATGGAAGCAATCGTCACCAACACCCAATATGGGAGTTTCCGAAAATATGGGGCCCTAATAT
>CAJNDV010008391.1:75150-85618 GCA_905221635.1 Symbiodinium sp. CCMP2456
CCCCCCCCCCCCCCCCCCAATTAAGTATTGTTTCCATAAGCCCCATTACAGGCGTTAAACCCTTTAAGCACCAGGACCCATGCCCAAAGCAGTCGGGCAAAGCTCAGAAACCGCAGGCCGCTGCCCCAACTAAACCTGCTCAGCAAGATTCCGACACCCTTGCACGAATATATATATATATAGAGGCATATGTGACAAAAAAAACATGAAAGAACTGACCTGAGTTAAATACGACGCAACGAAATGAGAGACAGATGCACCACGCAGGAAAGTAGCGAAACGAATATCTCGGCATTCGGGGATTTAGGCTTTATGGGTGCAGATTCCCATTATAACTTGAGCAAGAACCCGAAGGGTCCGGCTACCTGGGTATCGGATACTAGCTGTAGGTTTTTCCGTTTGGTAGGGTCTATGATTTTCGCACTTGGAACCTTGTAGGACCCTGGTGGAATCATTCCCAAACCCTATGCAATCCTAAAGAACTCCAATTGAGCGCTGGATCCCTTAAACACACTTAGTTAATGACCCTTACAAAGGATGCTGGACGTTCTCGGATGTCTCTGGGTTTAAAAGACCTTGAGCTAAAAGCCCTAAGCCCCGATTCCTGAAACTCACAACCCTAAACCCACCCCAACGCCCTGCACCTTAAGGGTCTGTTTAATTATCGCCCAAAACACGGTGCTTCCTGAAATGATGTCGGCCGCTGCACAGCCACTCTTTGCAAAGGACCTGAGGATAGCTCCACACCCAAAGCCCAAAGCCTAAACCCTAAACCGAAACGTTATGTTCAGCAGCCCTAAACCCTGAAACTAAACCCCCAAGCCCTAAAACTTCAACGGTACACCGGGCCCACGGTTGAAGGGTTTGAGGGTAATATAGGGTTTAGGGTTTGGGGTTTAGGGTTTAGGGGCCTTAATAATTAGAATAGGGTTTTGGGGCCCGTTATACTGTAATCATAATAATAGTTACCAATACTATAGTTTGGGGGGGTTCGTTATTAGTATAATAACGAACCCCCAAAATAGTATCGGTAATTATTTAGGCCCCTACATTATCATGTGCATGTGGTTTAGGGTTTAGGGATTCGATATCTTGAACTTAGACTGGTCATGATAGCCTCCGGCGCAATGTTTCTGAAGAAGATGAATGAGGCACAAAACCATAACATCCGGCTACCTAATATAGGGGCCTTGATAATTAGAATAAGGTTTGCGGGCCCATTATACTATAGTTACAACGAGGAGCCCTCAAAATAGTATAGGTAGCTATTAAGGCCCCTTGGTACCTAGATCAAACCTGACCGTTGTCCCCAGTTCTTTTTACTCGGTACACCAAAAGCCAACGGACAAGCTGAGCCAAAGAAATGCAATGTAGGGGCACATTTAACTTAGGTTAAAAACCCAAAACCCTACGGCCGTAGGTTCCCGGGGTCCACATCTGAGGGTCTGGAATTGCCAGCCTCAAATGGTTGGCTGTAGTATGTTCTCGAAGAGTTACGGAGGTGTCTACTTTCAACTCGGAAACTACGGTCCCATAAGCCTACTAGTAGGGTTTAGGGTTTAGGGATGATTACTGGGTTGCTCTGTACTACCCTGCTAAAATTATAACTTTTAGTACCCCTAATATCAAGAAGGCTAATCCTAAAAGTGATAAAGCTATAAAGTGACTGTACAGGTCAACCAAGATTAGGGTTTAGGGTTTAGGGCTAAGCCAATCCTGAAAGAGACTGCAACCCACACTGCTCATTGCAGATGGGAGGCGCAGGCTGCATGCAGACACCTGCGCAGTCAAGGTGTGAGACTGCAGGGGCCTTAAGAATAGGGTTTTGAAGGGGTTCCTTTGTATACTTATAGCATAATATACCCCAAACCCTATTCTAATTATCAAGGCCCCTATATTAGAGCTCACTGGGTTCCTTCATACAGAAAACCGCATTGGGCTTAGGGTTTAGGCTTTGGGGCTTAGGGTCAAAACCCCTGTGTCGAGCGGTCTCAAGACTTTGCTTTCGTGGTATAGTAGAGTCGGAGCCCAGTTGCTTACGTAATGGGTTGGTCCACCAAGCCATATTGTAGACAGTCCAAAGACAGCAACCTGCTACACGGGTAACTGGGTTAAGGGAGGAATGGCCTGCACATATTTTAGTCTTTTTGGTGAGCGCGCGACATCGCGAGAAAGGGGCTGTAATCCTTGTCTTTATATATTGTAAGCTGGACACCCACAAAAAGGCGCACGCCCAACATGGAGCCCTAAATGCTTATGTAAAGCTTCAAACTCTCTTCCGTAATCCGGGCGGAGGTTGCCCTCCCTCAGTACACTCCACATGAAGTCTTAGAGGTCAAGGTTCTGGGAACGGGGGGGATACTCCTATACTAATCCCTAAACCCTAAACCCTAAACCCTAAACCCTAAACCCTAAACCCTAAACCCTAAACCCTATACTCGAGCATTCCGGATAAGAAATCATATATACGCTGCCCGATTCTCCTCGAACCAATCCCTGCACCCTCGGCTCTAAAGCTGAAGCTTAAAACGGGTTTAGGGTTAAGGGCTTAAGGGTTTAGGGTTAAGGGCTTAAGGGTTTAGGGTTTAGGGTTTAGGGGTTTAGGGTTCAGGGATGTAACATGCCTGCACCGTTAAACAAGATTCTTAAAACGCCTGGCCCCCACCACCAACAACCCCCCTCATGCCCCATCCCGTGTATCTCAGATCCTGGCACAGATGCCTAAACAAACAGAAGAAGGTTTTGGTGGCTTAACATGGTTTATGCTGCACATGTGTTGGGTTCCACACATCGGCAGACTCAAAGTACACGGATATCACTTGCCTCGGGAAACTTAAGCTTGGAGTACCCTAGAGCCTAAATCCCAACGCCCTGTGCACCCTGGCCTGATGAAATGCGACCTAAACCCCATAGATCCTAAGCTCCAAACCCTAAACCATCCTAACCTGTCAACAGTACGTAAGCTGCGCACCCCTAAACCCCAAAACCATCCTAGGGACCCAAAACCCGCAACCGCGGACACTACTTGGAGGGTCATGGGTAGTTATAAGTGGGGTTATAAGTCCCCTAATATGGGTTATATCTATAGTTACCTGACTTATAACCCCACTTATAACTACCCATGAACCTCCAAGTAGACCCTAAACCCTAAACCCTAAAACCCTAAGCCCTAAACCCTTATGGTAGCCCTTATAACTACCCATAAACCTCCAAGTAGCCCAAAACTTCCGCCTCGTCCTTGAAGAGGAAGCCAGCTCCCCGAGCTCGAGGAGTCACCTCGTTAGGGTTTAGGGTTTAGGGTTTAGGGTTTAGCGTCTTAGGGTTTAGGGTTTAGGGTTTAGGGCAAGGCTGTCTTGGCCTCGATTTCATTCAAATTCCATAATCCGAAGCGCCCTCATGCCCGAAATAATCTAAATCCCGAAACGAATTCTACAGAGAGGGAAACCAGGTGGGCCTCCCCAATTCTAAAATCCCGATGAGCCGCCAGCTCAAAATACGAAGCAAAACCCCAAGCCATACAGCCCGAAAGCCTTACAAACCCGAGAACGGTAGCATAACAGCTGCTGAACTTCAAGGGATTCGCAAACCGTGCTTGGTTGAAGGTGCTTCTCTTTAGACTTGGATCCGGTTTCGACTTTAAGGATTATAGGGTTTAGGGTTTAACGCTTACCTCTAGCCGAAAGGGTCTGCCTTCTTAGGGTTCCTTACTGTGGTTTCTATATAAGACTTCCTCAAAACAAGTAGGTCTTTTGGGTCACGGCCGGGGTTTAGGACGTAGTGTGTACGTCTCGGATTTGTTGAATACGGTTCCTGCAGGGTTTCCATAACTTTTTTGGACTTTCTGTGTTCACGAAGAAGTGCAAGGAGAGCTACAAGTACGGAACAAAGGCCAGACGTACTTTGAATCTCGCTACTGCCCGACTTACCAAGGCCCCTCATCCTTTTAAGTCAGACCCAACAGACTATATTGGATGTGATGCGGCATTTCAAGCCTATAGTCTCCATCGTAGTTCCTTTTGTTTTTGGTTTAACCTGTTATACTAAGGATTGTAGAAGGTATCCCAAGAAGGAACTACACTGGAGATTTTTTAGGAGGTTCCCTATCATGCTGTGGGGTCTTGATCGAACGACTTCGGTGGAAAGTCCCATTAAATCCCCCCCAAACCCTGAACCCTAGACCCTAAACCCGTACTAACCCCTAAACCTTGAGGCGCTGAACCCTAAACCCACATGTCGTGGGGATCTTTTGGAAACCCTAAATGTCCAAGTACCTAATAATCATAGACTCTCTCAAATATTCAGCTAGATCACTACTATCCGCAACCAAAGTACCCGATTATTGGGTCCTTCGGACCCTATTAGGGAAGGATGTGTGATGATTCCCTAAACCCGAAACCCTAAACCCCAAACCCTAAACCCTAAACCCTAAATCCTAAACCCTAAACCCTAAAGCCTAATACGCTGTACGGGCTCTTAGCACTGGAAGTCGACCCACGACTCTTCTAAGACTCACGTCAACCCTCCGAGGAACTCGTAAAGAATCCCCTTAAAGGAACCCTAAACCCTAAACCCTAAAAGGGAACACTTCCTTGAAGAAAACCCGAATGTAGGTGCCTTAATAACTAGAACTTGGGGCCCATTATACTATCATTCTTAGAAGTTTTGGGGTTTAGGGTTTAGGGTAATAAGGAACCCCCAAGATGCCAAAATACTATAGGTTTAGGGTTTAGGGGTTTAGGGTTTAGGGTTTGGGTTTAGGGTTTAGGGTTTAGGGTTTAGGGTTTAGGGTTTAGGGTTTAGGGTTTAGGGTTTAGGGCTGAGGTTCCTATATTCAACCCCAAGCAAAGTGGCTTGCACGCCCAAGGTCGCCAACAGCTCCTGTCGTCGCAGTCAAAGGGTGGTAAAGTTTAAAGGTTACCCTAAACCCTAAACCCTAAACCCTAAACCCTAAACCCTAAACCGTAAGGTTATGGACCACATTGAGGCTCGGCAGTTTGGGACTTTGGGGGTTTAGGGTTTAGGGTTTATAGGGTTTAGGGTGTTTGGGGCTTCGGGAGTTTACGGTTGAGTTTTGGGTTTAGGTTTTGAGGTTCAGGGCTACTGTGAGGCTCTATGGACCCAGAATTTCCTATGCGAGGCCCTTGGGTTTTTGTAAGACTCAGGGCTAAACCCTAAACCTTAAAGCCTAAAACATCCCTAGCCCCTAAACATCGGGAAACCCTAAACATCCCTGGACACTGAAACCGAGGGCTAGCTGCATTGCAGACCTTCGGCGGTTTTCAGGTCGTAAGGTTCGGGATACCGACTTCGCATCTCCTATGACTTTGGGGGTTTAGGGTTTAATGCAGGGTCCTTAATATAACTATAGTTATAGTATAACATACCCCAAACCCTACTCTAATTATTAAGGCCCCTATATTAGGGCTTGTTTGGCTTTCGGGGATTCAGAGTGCTGCTGGCAGTTGTTCCAGTAGCTATTCAGGGGCTCAACAAGCTTTCCCAGAGCTGTGCAGCGACTGTACGGATTCACGGTTTAGGGTTTAGGGGTTTAGGGGTTTAGAGGTTTAGGGTTTAGGGTAAGACCATGACGGTTTTAGGGCGTTGCAAGTGTTGTCCCCAGCAAGTCTCTGAAACAACGAACCTAAGTCTAAATCACGTGGACCCATCGAGTTCGACGCGTGGTATGGTTTGGTTTATGAAGGTTTTTAGATCTGTATAGGTTCTAGGGCTTAAGATTTAGTCTCTACGGTGTAGGTCTTTCTTGGCGTACCGAATGAACAAATCAGTACACTTATGACATGCTCCACTCTGCATTCTACCGATAAGGGTTTGATAGGGATCTGCTACGAACCTTCTATATCAGTTCTTCAAGGGTTGTCTACTGCACCTCTACACCCCACTCACAACGACCATATTATCTCACCTCTATAGCCCCTAAGCCCCTTCCAAAAGCCACACACCTGCCCCCCAAAAAACCCTATGAACACACCGCTTCACACAAAACCGCAAAGGCCATGCATAACTCTACATCCTGCGCACCCTACGCCATAGTCCCACTTCCCCAACCCTGAACCCTAAACCCTAAACCCTAAACCCTACACCATAGTCCCACTTCCCCCAAAACCCCTCAACAGACGACGTCGGCCTCGCCAGTGAAGTTCGAGGCATGGAGGCGTCCGGGCATGGCTTCTTCGTGGTTGGTGTCTGTTCTGTTCTTGGTGCTTGGCCGCACGGTTCAGAGTTTAGGATTTAGGGTTTAGGGTTTAGGGTTTAGGGTTTAGGGTTTAAGGTTTAGGGCTTTGGGGCTTTGGGGCTTAGGGGGTTTAGGGTTTAGGGTTTTGGGCTTGGCCTGCCTTCAGCCCTGAAGCTTTAAGGGGGCAATCTGCCGTGAGCTGACCTCAAACAGGGACTCCCTGCAAGTTCTTTTTAAGGAGTATGGCTTCCATGTAGACTTTGCTCATGGGAGTGGTAGGATTCCATAAAGTGCCGAGTGGCACGTCCTAGTTCGAAGAGCTTTGTGAAATCTGTGGCTCCCTAAACCCTAAACCCTAAACCCTAAACCCTCATGGTACATGGCTTAGGGGCTCAATGGCCTGGGGTACAGGGTTCAGGGTTCAGGGTTTTGGGTTTAGGGATTCAGGGTTTAGGGTTTAGGGGTTCAGGGTTTAGGCGTTTAGGGTTCAGGATTTAGGGTTTAGGGGTTCAGGGTTTAGGCGTTTAGGGTTTAGGGTTTTGGGTTGGGTGTTGGGTTTGGGGCTCTCGGTTGGGTGTTGGGTTTTGTGAACCCTAATCACCCACCGCCCCCACTTGGTGGGAACTGGACCCTTTCTTTGGCTTGAAGAACGCTGGAGCCATAGAAAAAAGGGGCGGAGGTGACCCTAAATCCTAAACCCTAAATCCTAAACCTAGAACCTAAACCCCAAACCCTAAAACCCAAACCCTAAACACCCCACACCCTAAACCCCAAATCCCAAACCCCAAACCCCTTTACCCTAAACCCTAAACCCTAAATCCTAAACCCCAAACCCCTTTACCCTAAACCCTAAACCCTAAATCCTAAATCCTAAACCCAACCCAGACCTGGTTTGCCATCCTCAGGCCTTACCCGGAGGTCAAAGCTTGTCCGCGGCCGCGATGACTTTGAAGGATAGGCCCGGTTCGGGTTTAGGGCTTCGGGTTTTACAGCTTCGGGTTTAGGGTTTGGGGTTTAGGGCTTAGGGTTTCATAGCTTCGGGTTTTAGGGTTTAGGGTTTAGGGCTTCGGGTTTTACAGCTTTGGGTTTTAGGGCTTGGGGTTTTAGGGTTTTAGGGCTTGGGGTTTAGGGTTTAGGGCTTAGGGTTTTATAGTTTAGGGTTTTAGGGTTTGGGGTTTAGGGCTTTGGGTTTGGGGTTTAGGGTTTAGGGTTCGGGTTTAGGGCTTCGGGTTTTACAGCTTTGGGTTTCAGGGCTTGGGGTTTAGGGCTTAGGGTTTTAGGGTTTAGGGTTTAGGGCTTCGGGTTTTACAGCTTAGGGGTTTAGGGCTTGGGGCTTTAGGGTTTTAGGGCTTGGGGTTTAGGGTTTAGGGCTTACGGTTTTATAGCTTAGGGTTTTAGGGTTGGGGGTTTAGGGCTTAGGGTTTGGGGTTTAAGGTTTAGGGCTTAGGGTTTGGGGTTTAAGGTTTAGAGTTCGGGTTTAGGGCTTGGGCTTTAGGGCTTAGGATTTTATTGCTTCGGGTTTTAGGGTTTAGGGTTTAGGGCTTCGGGTTTTACAGCTTCGGGTTTTAGGGCTTGGGATTTAGGGTTGAGGGTTTGGGGTTTAGGGTTTAGGGTTCGGGTTTAGGGCTTCGGGTTTTATAGCTTAGGGTTTTAGGCCTTGGAGTTTATTAGGGTTTAGGGTTTAGGGGTTCAGGGGTTCAGGGTTTAGGGTGTAGGGGTTTTGGGTTTTCGGTTTAGGGCTTCTTTTTGTTGGTGGGCTACGCTTAGCGTTTGGGTATTATGGGGCATGAGTGCACGGTTCATATACCGAGTTGCTCGAGATCCGGTGCTGATGATGGCACCTAATTTTTCATACTAGCAGGAATTCATTTTTTGCAAGAGCCGTCAAAAGAGTCAGAATCTGGAAACAGGGACTTCGGCCCGTGAGGGATCAACCCCGAACCGCCTAAGCCGCATACACCTTCCTGAAGCCGGTAGCCACAACAAAGCATTTCGGCACCAGTCGCAACAGGACCCAAGTGCGGAACTGTGGGATCTGGCAAGACAACATGAAGCGCTCGATTCCCTAAACCCCTAAACCCTAAACCCTGCCTCTCTCAGCACAGACTTTTCCGCAAAAATTCCCGAAAACCCCAGGCTGCAGCCTTGTAAACCCTAAACCTGCCCTACAACTTAAAACATCTTTCCACCAAAACCCGAAGTGAACCTCTAAACCCTAAATCCATAAGGACTAGCAGACCTTACAAAGCCCCTTGAGGCTATATAACCCCTATGTACCCCTTGTATAGTCTCATAGAGCCCCTATATAACCCCAAGGGCCGGTTTAGGGGCGCTCCTTAAGTCCCTTGGCCCTAAACCCTAAACCCTAAGAGGCTCTGCCAGGCGCTGCAGCAGCAGCTGAACTGCGCGCCGAAGTTTGCAACTTCCCTCCACGCGAGATTTGGGGTTTAGGGTATCTGGGTATCTGGGTCGCTTCTAGGCCTTCGAGTTCGAGTTTAGGGGTTTAGGATGGTCTAGGAGTCTAGGGGTCTGTAGGGGTGTAATTAGGGTTTAGGGGTGTAAGGGTTTAGGGTAGGGTCAGGGCTTGGGGTTTCGAGGTTTGTGCTTTCGGGTTGTGGTTTGGGCCCCTAGATGTGGGATCCACGCCTGAACCCTAAACCCTAAACCCCAAACCCTGGCATTTCTTTACGAGAAGCATTGCTTAGCAGCATGATCTCGAAATCCTACAATCAAAGCTGCAGGAGGACCATGCCCAAACCCTTACCCAGAGAGCCCAATACAGCTTGAAAAAGGAATATACCTTAAATTATAGGGGCCTTAATATTATGATTTAAGGTATATTCCTTAATTAAGGGGTATTGGGCTCTCTGGCTACTTCATTGCACCCGCTCCAAGGTGAGATGTTTTTAGCCGTTTTCCCTAATGAAGGTCCCACCTCATCCACACGAAGTAGTGGTCGTCGTCGTCGTCGTCGTAGCAGTAGCACTAGCAGCAGCTATACTAGTGCCTAAGACAATGGTAGCAATAAGAGCAACAACACGTCATCATCATCTTTATCTTCATCAGCATGCTTAACCCCAAGAACCTTTTTCAGGAGCTAAGTAAGGCGAAACTATGGTAGGGGACCCTCAACAAAGTAGGTCTCTTCGGGTCCAGCTAAACCCTAGATAGTCCTGCTCCTCGATACCTTGAGCTGCGTCAGGCCCTGTCTCTTTGCAACCTACGGCCACAACATTTTAAACCCCATAAAAGGTAAAGAACCCTGTAACGTCCTACAAGCCGATGCAAAACCCGTATCCCTACAAAACCATGGAAAAGCGATAAAGCAAACACACAGAACACGCTGCAAGTGAAGCCCTGTAAACCACAAGTCGTGCTCGTATCAACACCGCTCTTTACAACACCCTAAACCCCAAACCTGCAAGTGCTATCAAACCCTCTATGACTCTTCTCCAAGTTTTGATGAACCTTCTGAAACCCTATCAAACCCTTTAAACACGCCCTACACCCTAAACCCAAAAAGATAACCCTTGTAATGCCATATTCTAAACCCTGAACCCTAAACCCCGTAACCCTAAACCCTAAACCCCGTAACAATAACCCTAAACCCCGTAACCCTGAACCCTAAACCCCGTAACCCTAAACCCTAAACCCCGCAACCCTAAACCCTAAACCCCGTAACCCTAAACCCTAAGCCCCGTAACGGTAACCCTAAACCCCGTAGCCCTAAGCCCGAAACCCCGTAACCCTACACCCTAAAGTAACCCTAAACCCTAAACCCCGGAACCCTAAACCCTAAACCAGGTAACCCTAAACCCCAAGAAAGCCCGTCTGAAGCCCTGAAGCCCAGAGCCTCCAAGGTGGGCAGCGAGCCGCTAAGCGAGATGTTGTCCGCCTGTTCGGTCTTTCTATAAAGGGGTACTGGGGTTAAGGGTTTAGGGTTTAAGGTTTAGGGCTTAGGATTTGGGGTGTAGGGTTTAGGATTTGGGGTTTAGGATTTGGGGTTTAGGGTTTAAGGTTTAGGGTTTTAGGATTTGGGGTGTAGGGTTTAGGATTTGGGGTTTAGGGTGTAGGATTTGGGGTTTAGGGTTTAGGATTTGGGATTTAGGGTTTAGGATTTGGGATTTAGGGTTTAGGGTTAAAGGTTTAGGGTTTAGGATTTAGGGGTTTAGGGTTTAGGGTTTAGGATACCCATAGGCCCCATAGTAGTACCTTTTTGGGTTTGCCTTATAGGATTCTAAATATGAACCCCCAAAAAGAAACTACTATGGGGCC
>CAJNDV010008402.1:0-36116 GCA_905221635.1 Symbiodinium sp. CCMP2456
AAAAAAAGTACCGAAAGATTTTTTTATTTCATTCAAATTTCATTTATAAATAAGAATAGATTCTTCTATTCTGTTCTATAATAAAGAAGATTATATTATATATATTTAAATTAGATAAAGAAAGATATATAGATATAGAAAATTTTGAAATCTATATATTTAATTCTATAATAAGATGAAGATAAGTGATAGATATTATTATAGGCACCCATCTTTATAAGAAAATTTAAGATTAGAAATTAATCATTTTACAAGATTCAAAGACTTAATACAGAATAGCAAGCAAGACCTACGAGATTTTTCGAATTTTGCGATAAGAATTGAAATATTCAAATTAAATCATTTTGCAGATTCATAGATTTAAAATCTATATAATTTAAGATTCAGAATCTTATAATGCTATTTTATAAGATTTTCATTTTTATATTATAATTTAAGGTTAAGAACAGATGATATATTGAAATTTCAGAGATAAAAGAAAGCTAATATTTAATATAACTTAAGATTTAAAAATCTATAATTTCTTCAATATCTAGATTAAAATATATCTTCTATAATTTTCATTCGTTTCCATCCTAAATTTCCATCTCATCTTCATATCTTATATATTCTCCCATCCCCCCATGCGTATATAAGCTTATCTATTATTTATGAAATATTAATATCTATTCTTTAATTTTTCGAAAATTAGAAATTATAGAATCGATCAAATATTTTTATAATTTTTTATGAAATCAAATTTTAATTAAAAATTTTGTAGAAATTAGAATATTTATAAATATTTCAAAAAAGTTATATAAGAAAATTCAGATATTTTATTCTTATGATATTAAAAATGAAAAATAATTAAAATTAAATTGGAATTATTAAAAATATATTAAAAATTTTTCTTTTCATATTTAAATCTTTTTTAAAAAATTTTATTCCTAAAAAAATCAATGAATTAAATAAAAAATCGAAATTAAAATTAAAATTATAAGATTAATTTTATAGATCTTTTCAGATTGTATTTTTTTCCAAAGAAAAATTATTCTATTTATCATTCTAATTATAATAATGAGAATTCCATTCTATTATATTAAATTTATGAATTTAATTTATAATTCATCGTAATTCTTATAAGATCTAATAAATATGTATAAATATATAAATAAATAAATATATATATATATATATAATTTTCATAATTTTGTACTCAATTGAAATGATGAAAAATATTATTTTAATAGAAAATATCGACAAAGGCTTTCAAATATCTTCATCAAAAACAATATCCAATATATCCGGGGCTAGTATTTTTTTAAAGCAAAACCAATGCATGTGAAAAATTGTATTTGGTTAGAATGCTCCGCATAATTTTTAAAAAACGTTTTGGTGAAGAGCTCATCGATATTAGCGCTTAAAGCTTCTGAACATGTTGTAGATGCGAAATTTCCCTAATGCTTAGGGGCAGGAGCTTTCGACCGGTTCGTCGTCCGTCATGGACCGTCGTCCGCCATGGCACCTGTCGTCCATCGTCGCGTCGTCTCGTATCGTCGTGCGTCGTCGTGTCGTAAGTCCTCATATTGTCGTCCGTCGTCGTGCCGTCCGTCGTTGTCTCGTCTGGCAGTGTGTCGTCGGCATCTCGTCCGTCGTATCTTCTGTCGTGGTGTCTGGCCGGTCTTCTATCATTTTGTCGTTCGGCAGCGTATCATCTGAGGTCGTCATCCGTCGTCGTGTCGTCCGTCATCGTGACGTCTATCGGTATGATATCTATCGATCTATCGTGTCGTCGCTCGTATCATCCAGCATTGTGATATTTACCTTTACATCGTCGATCTTGATATCGTCTATCATTCGTTAATTTGTCGTCGTCTCGTCTGCTGTCTTGTCATCTATCTTCGTTATCTGAGAACATCCTATTGTAAGAAATTCTGCTTTGGTGCTTGCTTGCATTTGCTTGCAGTAGGCATATGTAGCCATGCATCCAGCGCACACGGGGAGGGGTCAGGAATCTGACCTTTCTCTTTTGCACAATGCTCAGCGACTGGCCAGCATCTTACGCCTGAAAACCAAAACCATAGCTGCCATAGAAGCCAAGACCAAAGTACCGGTAGCCAGCGCGGTTGAATCGATGCTCCTGCAGTGGAAAGGCCATCGCCCTGGAAGCGCACCATGGAGTTGTTTGAACTCCTGCACAGCCACAACTTTGCGGGCCACTTGATCAATCAATGCATTGCGGAACTTCCCTCTGGGGTCGTGGTGCAGCACAAGGGCCCAGAACGCCGCGCAATCTCGGTGGGCGGCGGGACCACAAAAGCGCTCGAGGGTGCAGCCACTGACCGTGAAAAGCTTGCCCCAATGGGGTCGAGAACCCCATGGTTTCAAGGCTCTCTCTATGGCATTCACAGTCATGGCCACAGTCTGCATGTTCTTCGGAAAGCCAAAGTGCAGGCAAGCAAAGAGGTCCTGCGCCAACTCGCAGCACATTCAGAGTCTAGCCTTTCATTTGGGGCACATGTTTCGAAACGCTACTTGCCTGAGTTCCAAGGCTCACCTCGAGGTCGTTTTCTCGACTTGTAGCCACGCAGAGGCTCGAGCGGTTTGAGGTCATCGATTCATTGATTCAGTCAAAAGAAACTTGGCAAAAACTGCCACAAAAGTTGAAAGGCAAAAGTGTAGACTCGCATCAGCAAAACAACACTTCAACAGCCCTTGTAAAACGAGTATACAGACATATACCTTTGAGCCTTTACGTATATCTTTCAGAGTTTCGAGATCTTCTATTTAATTTAGTGCGGGGGAATGGTAACTCGTCTCATCCTTCTCGTCAGTGAGGAAACGGAAGTTGCAAGGACTGAGGGCCAAGTGATCGCCCTTGACAACCCGTACCTCAATGTGCGGCAAGTGCCGAGCCGCGTCTGGAATCGCCTGCAAGGCTTCAATGGCTTGCTGCACTTCACTCAAAGGAATGAAGAATTCTGCTTGAACAGTTTCCCTGTTGGGGAGCGACTGACCAATGCCGAAGAATGGCAGCACGTCCAGCCATGGACCAGTCATCTGTGTTTGCACTGGGTCATTGGTCTCGGACACTCTGACCGGAATGGCGCGCAACATGCCGCCAACATCAAGCTCCTCTGTTGGCGTCATGTCTTCAATGCGAAACCGGAGCCATGCCATAACTTCTGCACGTCCCAAGTCAATCCAGAAACTGCTGCTCTCCACATGTTCTACCACCTCTCGCGCCATAGGCAAAAACTTCTGTAGTTGAATGTGTTCGTAGACGCGCTGGTGCAAACTGTAGGATGGCACACACCTCAGGGTCAATCGAATAACAATGCCGAGCAAGCCCACGTGCAAGAAAAAACGGGGATCACGGATCGTCACTACTTCCCCTGAAGCAGTCATGACATCCATCTCATTGACCAGTGTGGCCATCACAGAGATGGAAGCACCGGAGCCATGCGTGCCAGTAAGAACAGCTCCTGCTATGGTGATGCTCATCAAGGATGGCATAGACTCCAAAGCCAGGTTCTGCTTCTGCAAGGTAGTGGCCAGCTGGCCAAGGCTGCAGCCGGCCTCCACAACACACGTTCCTGAACGATCTCCCTCAGTGGAAGGTTGGACAGACAATACTTTGTTAAAACCATGTGTCAAATCCAGAAGTATCGTCCCAGAGGTCAAACCTTCTGTCGGTGGAGCGGCGGGGAAGTGAAAGGAATGGCCAGAGCCCACGACAAATACTCGCGAGGCCCCCTTTACACAGCGTTCAAGCTCTTCAAGAGTTGTTGGCTTTTGTACAGCTCCAGTCCACTGCACTGTTTGTGCCCAGTTACTCCATGGCGGCGCTGCCATGTTGCGCTTTGCGTCGTGCTCAGCCTATTCTCGTCCGTACACTCTCTAAAGTGTCTCCGGAGGCTTGATTGAGTTCTACCGCACGAAGGTTGATTCGAGCGTGCCTACGGCTTTCCAAATTATTTTCTTGGAGCCCCCCAAAGCACTTCTTTTCTGCGGGGTGCATAGTTTGCGCTGTTGTATGGTACCAACCATCAACAAAAGGGCCCCATTTGAAGGTCCAGGTAAACGTTTTGAGCACTGTGCCCTCCATGCTGCTGTCTTCTGGCAGGTCGAGCAGCTCCATCCCCATATTCTTCTCAGAGACCCTTGCTTCTTCACAGCCTCCGGGATAAAGAAACAATGACACAACAACAACACGAACGGTAATGCTCATAAGGGAAAACAGACAAGCAAAACAACAACAACAAAAGCACATCTGCACCAAAACGCTGAACCCTGCAAGCCCGCTTGGGTTGTGGGGGTTGAGGGAGCCCTAGAGGCTTGGGGGGATTAAGGGACCATGTAGACAGGCCCTTACAGACAGGGGCCCGTTGCCAAAGCTATCGGATGCTATGGGCCCTCATCGCGCCCTTCTGACACTACATCCTCATTTAGCTCTGGAAAGGAATGGTTTTCGGTAGTTTTAGAAACAGACCATACAGTGCTTCGCTGACTCTGTCCTGGCAACCCCAGCTACATTGAAAACCGCGTAGGAGGGGGGGCAAAGGGGTTCAGGGTTCGGGGTTTCGGATACAGCTTTTGTGAACTAGGCGCATGAGTAGACCCAACGCACAAATTCTCACCCGTCTCCAAAAACGCCGAGCGGAACTGGACGTCCTTAGAGTTTAGGGTTTCGGGCTTAAGGTTTCGACTCACACACCCGCGCGAGTCAGGCATGCCTTCGCGACGTCCGAGCTTGCTACCCTAGCAGCTGAGACGCGGCTCGCATTCGAAGCACGTTATTGACAAAGAGAACCAATGTCTCAACCGCAAAAGGAACACCAGGCTGAACAATCAACCAACCCCCGACGCACTAACGAACGTAGCTCGAATCTCACCTCTCTAGGCCGCTATGAGCGGAAGAGGTCGCAACAAAATGCTACCATAATGGCTATTTAGAAAAGCACCAAACAAGGTCTGAAGAACCTGATGTATCGTATTTCAGGGAGAGTGCGCCACTTCAAGCATCTGCAGTATTCCATCAAATCTCGACATGAGGAGTCTCTTGCGATTTTGGACCGCGATGATCTCTGCGATGCAGAGCCGGAGGATGCACATCTTGATGTCAGGAAGACTTTGCGGGAGTTCAACAAGCTCTGCCGGACTCACAGGGGCTTCCTAGAGAGCACACTGCTAACAGCAACAAGCGGGATATCCTGTTGCCCCCACTTCGCATTGTAGGGTTCATGCAGTTCCGTCGAGGCAAAGGTGACAAAAAGTGCAATTTGCTTTTCCACGATCCCAGCCATGGTCTGCAACAACGGTGAAGCATGTCTTGCTGGAGACCACCTGCTTCGCCATGACGCATGCAGCGCAGAGCGTCCTCAAGCTGCCTACCGAGCCTGAATCATTCTGACTCAGTCCCTGCTGGTCCTTGTAGGACCATCATGTAAACAACGAGCAAAGACAGACAAATCTTGCGAATCACCTCAGGCCAGCTCTTGATCGCAGCCGCTGCTGCAGCAGCGAAAATGCAGTTTTGCTTTCACATGCCAAGTAGCAGATCCACAACATCTGGAAAGTGTTTTTTATGAGCTGGGGCCACGTATTGTACTTTCGATGAGAAAAACTGGGCAGCAACCACTTCCTTTTCTCAACGTGAAGCATGAAACCTTCAATCGGGAGGGAAGCTGCTTCTTCAAATTTCCAATCTCTTGCTCCAAGTGATTCTGCTCTGCAATTCCTTTTTCCAATTGTTCCAACGTCTCATCGGCCTCTGACTGGAGAAGGCTGCCAAATACCACGTCCCTGATTTACTGGAGCGCTGTGGGTCGCTGTAGTTCAGGAAATGCTTCAGCACGGTCATGTTTTTCCTTGTCCAAGAATGCTCCACTGTTTCACATTGAACCTTCCTAACTCCGCACAGTAGCTGTTGCATGGCATCGGTGGCAGAAACTCTTGCGTAGTCCAAGTAAACAACGCGTTCCCCGAAGCCGAGTAAAAACTCTTTTGCTTGGCTGTTCACGAGAAGGGAACTATTTCCAAACGGCTTGGGATTGAGCTAGCTGTGCAAAAAACGAGCTAGCCAAGCAGTGCATAATGCATGGTACAGACAGGGCTGACACGAATGCTGGACCAAATCTCCAACAGCTGTGCCTGCATTTAATCCCGATCACACAGACAGATTTCGGCCACGCCCCAAGACTTTTCTGACAAGCGCAGCGGAGGACTCACGGTCTGCTAGGTTTGAGCTTTGAATAGCAAGAGCTTACGCTACGCCGCTACACCATAAAATGCTGAATTGCCTCAGTTGAATCAAAGTCTACCATCTCACAGATATCAACGCAAAACCTGATCATGCCGCATCGATGTCGTGACAAGCTTCTGTCGAAGTCCCTGGCTCGTGCGGCTTGGTAGAAGTGGTGCAGGAGCGATGCTCACAGATCCCTTGGGGCACACGCTGACGGTTGGCGAAAAGATCTGTATCTGCTTCGCGCTGCAGTATCAAGCGTTGAGTAACTGTCGCCGACTTACGGAGGCCGAGGAGTCAACTCCTCAAAGCTTGAAGGCACGCATGCGCCCTCCTCGGTGGGTGAAGCCACTGCCGAGCGCAGCAGAGTCTCATCAGCCATAAACTGGTCCACAAAGGCACGCTTTGTGTCTCCAGCGGGTCCAGCTTGTGCATGTCCCAGAGCGTACCCGTTCTTCAGAAAGTTCACTTCCAGCAGCCAGGCGGAAAGTCTGTCGTCGATGAGGAAGTCAAACCCAAAGCGACGCACTTTCCTGCCAGTGGCGCTTCGGTTTCCTGTCACTTCTGGCGCGTCGTCTAGTGGCAGCAGGGAGCATGGAGGCAGTGCGAGGGCATGGAACAAGCATGACACGATTCTCCGCACCTGAGGAAGTATGACTTCATTAAGCGATCCAGCTTGCTCTATTTGCAGGTGCCTGTCCAGATCCTCTAAAGGCCAGCGTCTCTGGCTATCGTTGCCGTTGCCTTGGCGCAAGTTCGTAATATGACTCAACGGGTTCAACTCCTCGGTGTATGCACGAAGAGCCACACTTATGAAGCCATGCCTGTATAACCAGATTCGGCAAGGTAGCCGCAGGGTTGCCAAGACGATCATGCGCAAGTTATATTTCAAAGTGGGAGCTGGTGGCATGGGACCGAGAGGTTGAGCGGAATCATTCTCTCTGAAATCCAGAACTTGTCTGTCAAGAAGGTGGGGGCACTCTATAAGCTTCTGCAAGACACAGCCTTGTGTCAGATCTTTGCCTGCTTTCTGCCCCCCTCGTCCCACGCATGCGACCCAGTCCAGTAACTCTACAGGCCTCGCAGGCAGTCGATCCATGAGCAGAATGCCTCGCCCGAATTGACCGCAGCTCGGCTTCAAAGCCCAGACATTGTGCCGAAGGAGTGGGAGCTGCAACTCGATTGGACATCTTTCAATTAGCGCTCTGCATTCGCGACGAATGTCGTCTTGACTTCGGGAAGCAGGGCTGCGAGTGTCGTAAGATCGAATCAACGCCCATTCTTCGTCAGCGATTGCCAGATTCACGTGCCACCGATCTACTGGCAAACGGATTGCTTGCCCGACCACAAGAAGAGCTGCGGTCACGGCTTCCAAACTGGACGAGGCATGAACCGGTCCGGGTTCCCACTCAATGTCTGGAAGCTCACGACCCCAGAGACCCTCGGGAGTGCAGCTCGTGCATGCGGTCGGATGAGGGCAAGGCTCAGCTACCGTCAGCCCCGCGAAGTGCTGGAGGACGGCCAGAGCACGAGAGACTTTAAAGTCAAGGATGAAAGCCTCAATCTCCTCGTCCATGCAATTCCCCGTTTGCAGTACATAACTTCGAGGTGCAAGGGACAGCTCTGCGCCTCCTAGCTTTCTCAGGTTCAAAGCCAGCAAGTGCTTGAGATGAATCTCAGATACACATCCGGGGCCTGCATCGTGACCTCGCGCCTTCTCCAAGCTCATCCGTTGCCTCCGCGAGGAATCCCGTCGGTGGGTGCTCTCGAGGTCACCGTTAGGTGCGAGGCGAAGCGATTTCAAGCAGCTGCCACAGGCACAGAGTGCTACATTGTGCGGTTCCTGGACACGTACAACTTCCGATGTTGGGCACAAGTACAACTGTGCATGTCAGTGACAACATTTTCAACGGTCCGAACCCGTCCCAACTGAGCACGCACAAAGTGTGAATAGGACGCTGGAGCAAAAGGACTTCTCTACTGCGGGATTGGCAGGTCATGGCAAATCTCCATTACCTTGTGTGACTTGAGTACAAAGTGTGCCCGATGGTACAAAGACATCAGCACGCCTCAGGTCGAATCGCAACGCGCGCACAAAAAGCTGTCAATGCAGGAGTTTGCACGAACCGCTCCAGACTTTTGCACAATAATTTGGCTCGCTTCTACACCGGTGCTGTCAGAGCATGGCGTCGGCGTTGTTGTCATTCTTGCTCAATGTGTCGGCTGAAATTGTATCGCCTGCAGCAGCTCAAGTTGAGTCTAGTTCTAGTGCCCGCAGATTTTTCTTACGGCCCCTTAGCACCACAGACCCGATCTTGTGCCTTTTCTTGCAGCAGCAATGCTGCCATCGCGTTCCCGACCATCTCCCCGCTCAAGGTGACCTGTTCAGGGGCGGTGATGACATGTCGCCAACGCAGCACAGCAAAGGTCCTCCACAGCTCAGCCGAGCCTGCAGCATGCCGGCAGGACCTTCGTCGCCGACGTCAATTCTTGAGCCGGACCTGGCTGCATGCTCCGCATGGTGCATCTGCAGAAAACAGGATCGAACCACTGCGCCTTTGGGCGACTTCGCTCATGAGGCCCTGGGGTGCCAGCACATTGAGTACCTGGCATGCGGAGAACATGCCGGCCTCGACCGATGTGCACAACATCACTCTGCTCCTGCTCGCCGATTCAACACGCAAGAGCGAGAAGGGCACAACGTCCTTGTTTATCAGAATTGTGAGCTGGGCGTTGTTGATGCCAGATGCCTTCCAGGAAAGTTGGGTGTCAGGAATGCTCAACTCCCAGCGCCACAGCCATCACCTGGAAAACCTAAAGCTGAAGCAACTGTGCCTGCAGTGCTGCCATGAAGGCCTCTTCACTGCCACTTCTTGCCTTCTCGCCTAGCTTCAATGGTCGGAGGGCATCGGCCAAGGCTTCGGGGCTTTGTGGTGGGCACCAATCGAGGGAGTTAAGGTGTCGTATTGTACTCATTTTTCCCTCCCCCATGGCACGGGACGGGTGGAACGAGTGGATTCAGCATCTCACTGCTCGTTCCGTCAGCCGAGACAAACCCTCTTCCCGTAGATTCTTCCTGCCTTTGTGAGGGTGGAGAGTATCGACGGCCCGAGAAAGTCTTGGGGCGCCGTTTGCGCACTTCTAGCTTTCACGATTGGCAGCCCAAGCAGTTGCCAACCACGTTCACACCTCCATACACCTCCCTTCGGACACTGAAAGCAATCATCATCATCATCATCACACGCCAACTCATGCAAGATATCGAGGTGGCAACGACAGGACAGCTTCGAAATGCTTCCTGTCAAAATCTGCTTCCCACAGATACAAACTTCGGCTTTGCCATCCTCAGTAGCGGCTAAATGCCTGGATGACCCAGATCGCAATTATCTGATTATCTTAAGACTTTGCCCTGGCAGCGACTTGTACATGCCCTACTTTCTGGAGCCCGCCTGGCGAGCGAGCAGCATTTCCATTGAGTCCAGCCGAACTCGCGGTCGTTGTTGGAGCAGTGTTGCTCCACGGTGTCGCATCAGCCTTTGCTGCTGTCGGTGCCGGCGTGGCTGGCGTCGGGGCAGGCGCAGCCGGCTGCGCCGGCATGTAGCCATCCATGGGTCGCTCTGCGCCTGCATGCAAAGTCAAGGACACGAGATACAGTCCTGGGAATGTGCTCTGGGTCTCTTCTGCTCTTTTTCTAGTTTGGGCTTCTAATTCTCCATCCTTTGGTGGGACGACTCGATCGATTGATATGCTAAACGTAACACTGCCTCGCTTTGCATGTTTGGAGGGACACCCCCAAGAGTCTTTGACAGGTGATCAACGAGGGCCACGTAGGTTGCGACAGGGTTTACTCATTGGAGAGTTTGTCACGATCGTGGACCTTTTGACACGAGCTCTGATCTTGCGTTGAGAGACCATACCTGTGACTACAACATTTGAGCACCCTGCCCGCTACCAGCAAGAACAGCAGACAAAAATATGCACCTCGACCAAACTTTCCCTTGCGAGAGATCCACACGTTCCGGCATGGACGGTGGAGGTCATTTAACCAGTCATTGAACCTGGAGGAATGAGTGTCAGTTTAGTTGCCAGCGTTCTCGATTTGCTGCAACCGTCTACTGGTCTCAACGGCGGTGTCATTTCGTTGATGTACCCATGCAACAACCGTGATTGTGCAACGTTGCGTAGTCCGTCCGCATTTTGGCCGATGGTGCATAGACCCCCTGGAGTGTAGGATCACGAATACCGGGAAGATTGGGATCAAGGCACCTCCCTGTCTCGAGCTTCTTTGCCCTAGCCCCTGTCCAGCGCATCCATGTCGTCTGGCTTCGTACTTTATACTGGGGGCTGTGTCACTTCGAAATGCTTCCCTGATGGATGCTGGCCCCTATGTCGCCCGTGCCCCCCTCCCCTCCGCTTCCTTCTCTTTGCTTCTCACTCTTGCTCTCTCTCCAACCTGCACAAGCATTGCATACTGTAGCGGCGGCCTAAACCAGCAGCCGCTTGAAACTGGAAGTCTTTCTGAACATCCAGCTTCCCACGATCCACCATGTCCTGGGACCAGACGTCTCTATGTGGAACTGAAACGACAGATTTGTGCAACTTCAAGTTGCGGCAAGTGGGGCTGTACCAAAGCTGCTGAAACCAGTGTTTGACACGAAGTCGCTGACGTGGTGAGGCAAAGTATTACTGCAGCAACGGCAAGTTACTCGTCTGGACTACGCGCGCGCGCACGGGCGTGACTTTCTGAGACGTGTCACGAAAGCTTTGACGTGCTTCGCTACCCGTGGTGACGTCGCACATCCAACCGTCCGAGTCCCACGAACCCGCTGCAGCGGTGTCCCTTCTCACGTTCACGTCCTTCTTATGCGCAAGAGTCTGAAGCCACAGAAGCCAACACATGCGCAATTGGAGCACACAAACATATGGTAACTGGCATGCACGGGATAAGTTGCGTGGTACACACGCAAACAAGGCGGTCTTTCTTTGCATGCTCTTCTGCATGTGCAATTGTTGTGGCCGGACGCGCTTCGCTTTGGTTGCGATCACCAGCCGGGGCCGGAGAATGTGGCAGCCATTCATTCCTCTCCCGAAACCTCCCATCAACTTCTCGAAACTATGCACGAGCTAGTAGGGGATAACTTCGGCCCAACAGATGTGGAAATATTGGTGTCTGGTGTCTTTTTACCGGGCAGCTCGAAAGCTGACGACAGTGTGCCAAGAACGTCCACACTACGGGCCCGGCACTTCTTTAGCGTGTTTTTGAATCAATGGACTCAGTGGATGCCAGCACACATTGTAAAATACCTGTCAGCCAAGAGGCAGGAGAAGTGTTTGGTAGGACGGGGCGGATTGTGCTGAAAAAAAGATTGCGCGGAATTGAATGAAGCCTGAAAGTATTTCAACTATCTGGACTTGCTCCAACAGAGCGTACTGGCTTGCCCAATCGATGTGCCACAGTGGTTAGATGAGCTTGGCTTTCGGAGTGTTTCCTGATCTGCACATGTCTCATCCGCCCCTGCAGCCTACGGATACTCGAGAGGAGACTCACAGAGTTCGATGTGCACATACGCTGCAAATCGGCATGCTGTCCTGGAGCACGCTGTTGATGCCGGAAACAGCAGAAACTACCTCTGCAAGAGTGGTGGAAAGGTGAACAGCAGCATGACTTCAGAAGCCATGCCAGACCTCTTATCCAATTAACGTAAGTGTTCGTGCCTGTTCGACAGTGCCGTTGACGCTAATGGGCTGGTCAGGCATGCCAATTATTGCCTGGCAGGTCGCGCACTGCTCTGCATGCAGGAACCCGGGGCCGATCCGGCCTCCCGGCCCACGTTGATTTCTGCACCTTCGAGCAATAGCCGTGAGACTGTAATCGTATGCCATCGGAAAATCATGGGCGGACACCTGACTGTTCCATGATTGACTTGATTTGAGCCCCCTTGGAGCCAATGACAACCTCAGCGAGCACAAGCACAGAAAGTTCCAGCTCTCACGAGCAACATCGAGCAACGCTTCAGCTCGCGGCTGGCGCAGAGACCTGCGGGATGATGATAACGAAAACCCCCGGCTCCATTTCTTCAACCTCTGACCAACATGGATACAGTGTCGCTGACGCCTCTTGCTTCATGCCCCCACTTCAAGTGCGGGACCCCCTGCATTTGTCGCAGTTTCCGAACGACCTGTGCAAGTGCCACGAGCTAGCCCCACTTCATTCGTAAGCCGAAGATGCAAGTAACCAACGCTGTCACAATGCCTCTCTGCATGCCGCATCCTTGGACCCTCGGGTACCTGAGAGCATCTGGAAGCGGAGAGGGCGTGAGGAAAACTCTACCCGTAGGTTCTGTCCGAGGCCCCGGCCACCTATAGTCACGATTTTATCGGCTAGCGTCTTGGGAGTGTCACCCTCCTTGGAGTACGTCAGGCACTGGAAGAACCAAAACAACTGCTTCGGTATCCGCGTCAGAAGCCTAAATCGAACCACTCGGCGTGAGGCCTTGGAGATAGAGATGGAGGCACCAGAGGCATCACCCACTTGCCTGAAGGCAGTACTGATGTGTTTGAAGTGGGATTCAGGCAGTGATTGAGAGCGTGACCGGATGTTCGCGCCGCCTTTGCCGATGAGGAACGACCTGCAGGAACGGCTAAGCGGGTATGGACTTGCGTCTCTCACTCGTGCCCAAGATTCTTGCACTGCATCTGCTGGAACCAAACATCGGTATGGCACCTCCGTCCATGTGAGCAGTCGGTCTTCGGTCCAAGAGAGAATCAGAGGGTCCCTTGTTCGAAGCTCTGCAAGCAGCTTACAAACTCAGGATCTGCGCCAACCTGTGGTGCGCGGTCCATGGCATGCGCTGCAAACAATGGCGGCACAAGTAGTTGTCACAGATGAAAGATAGTAACACGTGCGCTATTTGCTGGAAGAAACAGAACTTCAGCATCAATTCTGATATCACTCCTCGAAGCCTCGCAGCTGCCCAAAATGAAGCATGCCAACACAAAGCAGTGCAGTCCACCAAACACTTGGTATGACTGATTACAAGTGGAATCGAAGCCCGCGTAACAGGCTTCCAACATTGGCGTCTTCTCGTGGGTTTTGACACCCTGAGAACACACACATCATTCCTCCGAAGCAAGTGCTGCCTACGTCACATTGCACAACGAGCAGCCTCTGGTTCAAAGATGGGGAGTGAGACAGGAATGGGCAGAAAGTGTGACACTTGGAATGGGAACGGCTGGGTCGGGGAGATTCTGAGGCGTTGAGAGGATCCAACAATGCATCCCGCCGATTCTGAGGTTTGTTGAGATCACATGAGATAGCCAGTCTGCTCCACATGCTCCGCCGTCTCACTTCAAGCAAGTACTAGCAGCTTTCGATCTTGCCTTCGACACCGCCGAGGCGGGCCTCGGACCTCGTCTGTTGCTGTTGGAAAGCGAAGCTTTCGACTTTGTGGCCACTCTACCTTGAGGGCTTTATGCCTGGTCGTGCTCCCTCGAGTTCACTTCCTACTTCCTACCTCCAGCTGTCCGAATCATCCATGCACGAGCTTCTGAGTCATGAGCGGTGACCGATGGATTTCGGGTTCTGAAGGACTTCAAGGTGCGTGCAGGCACGTGGGACTTGACAACGCAGACGTCAGATTGCACCTAAGCCCCCAAGCCTTACAGACCCTTACAGACAGTGCAGTGAGTGCAGCAATGCCCTCTTTTTAGACCTTACTCGGCGCTGGCTCAGCTCTGCTTCAGGAAAGCACCAAGTTTCGAAATCTCGGAATCATCAAGCTCCTCCCTCCCGAGGTCAGCACAAGCTGTCGGTATCTCAGGAGTGGTATCCTCTCGAAATGGTACACTTGGTGCATGAGGTCTCTCAAGCTGCAAGAAATCGGTAGCAACGATGTAGCGCACGCACTGAAGGATGGCCGAGTAGTATCGTTCCACATCTGGCTGCAGCAATCTCCGAAGCAGTCCGTCTCGTCGTTCGCGCGCTTCCGGGGCGCGGTAGGGCTCGACGTGGGTGGCTCGCACCTGACGCGTGCGAAGAGGCCCAAAGACGCCGCCCGCGGGACCCTCGCCAGGTCGACCAGCTCTGTTTGCCAGCGTCGAAGGCAACACCCACCAAGCAGTGGGCGTGATGTCAGAGGCCTGAGCCTGCGGCGGGCTGCCGATGTGCTCATACTGGCAGGCTGCGCCATGATAGCAAAAGCCTCGCTCAAAGAAGCGGCAAACTCCCAGCTTCCCTCTGCCACTGTCGAAAGCTTGGTAGCGTGCTTGGCCACTCGAGTTACCAAAGGAGGACTCCAATGGGACGCAGTTTGCTACAACGGATGGCAGAGGAAGTGAATGCGTTGGATGAGCATTGTCTTCGAGCTCTTCGTTCATGCCCATGCTCCAAGGCATTCGCTTGCCCTTTCCTTTCTCCTTTCCCTTGCTCTTACCTTTCTTCCCCTTTGACTTTCCATCCCCTTTAAAATTATAAGTGTAACCATAACTACTATAATCCTTCCCTCTGCCATCTTTGCCATCTTTCCCTTTGCTTTTGAACTTGCCTTTCTTCCCTTTGCCCTTGCCCTTGCCCTTCTCCATGCCGTGTTGGCTTCGGAGGAGCTTCTCCAGCATACTCACCTTCGGAGGATCTGCAAGTGCACCAGACAAGCGCCTCTTCTCCTCCAGCTCTATCTTTCTCTGTAAGTTGCCCTTGCTGGGGAAGTTCGCCTTCCGCATAGCTCTCCAAGCTGTCAGCTCTTCCGGCGAGTCTGTCACACTCGAGCCGTCTGCTGCCTTGACATGCTTGAGCTTGTGCACCGCCATGACATGCTCTGGACCAGAAAAATTACAACCTTCCTCGGGACAGGGGATATGTTCATCTGCAACATGGCTGTCATACTTCTCCTGATTCCAGAAGTCTTTGTTGCAAACATGACAAAACCACCGGCTCGGATTGAATGCTTTCTTGCGAGGCATGCTTTTTGAAAATCCTTTGCCGCTGTATCCTTGCGGGACCTGTGGAGGTGGAGGCAGATCCATCCATTGGTCGCCACCTTCATCCTCGGACTCTTGCGAGCTGCGTGAGCATGTCTCGTACCGATCATAGTGTCGACGATCTGGAACGTCCCAATAATCGTATCGTGCATCGTAACCATCCCCGTATTCCGAATGCCAGCTGTCCCACGAATCCGGTTTGGGTGCACGTCGGGGTGATGGTGCCCTCGGCGTCTTGGATTCCGGCACTGGCGGGGGCTCCGGCAGGTGTCTGGTGCTGCCAGAAGAGTCTTCATACCAGCGTCTTCCGCCAGGGACAGGTGGTGGGGCGGGAGGATCGTACGGGATGCGACTTTCGCGCTCCCTACTGTCGCTGCGGGAGTTGCGAGGCAGCGGTTGGTCCGCCCATGCTCGGGACGTGCCTTTCGCAGGCTCCTTTCTAAAGCTGACAGGGGCTGGCGGGGCTGGTGGGGCGGGAGGGGGTGGAGGTGGCGCCGGTGCCTGTACCGGTCGAGATGGGCCTCTGGGAGTTGGAACCGGTGGAGCTGGTGGAGGATCCGGTAATCTCTTGGAGGTCGGGAGGTTCTGCTTTTGGATTCGGCTCGTGGGTTTTGCGCTTCGAGGCTGCTGCGGCTGAGGCTGCGCCTCCGGTGCTTTCTGGTGGCTGCGACTTCTGGATGCGACGTCGTGCCGAGGTCTCTCGGTACTGTCGAATCCAGCCTCGGCCAAAAACTCCCTAACTTTGTCTAAGGTCGGTGAAGCTCCCGGTGCCCGGGAATGCGGCCTAGGCCTAGGCCTCTGAGCTGGAGCGGGAGCAGCTGGAGGAGGTGGAGGTGGCAAGTCACCGCGATACACCGGCCGCCGCCTTTGTGGTGAGCGGCTCCGCATCGGCGTCAAGCTATCCAGGCAAGCTGCTCCACTTCAAGAGCCCATGGCTTGACCACTCTGGCTTGATACATGGACATCTTCCATGCGACAGTCGCCCAGGGCTAATCTAACCAAAGGAGTGTTATCTTTCTGCTCTGAGGCTGCATGCTCAGCTTGAGTACGTTCATTTTCCTACCGTCTTGAACCGACTGGCGAGTGGGACACATGGCGTGCCTTTATGCGATCAGCCATCCAGGACACCGCCCAGGTAGAGACACGACAGCTGGAGTACAGGAGCCGGGGTTGCATCGAGGTGGGAGCACTCAACAAATTTTGCTGGAAGTGCTGCAAAGCGGAGTTGTTTTTTCCTCTACCGGTTGTCTCACGAGCCGAAAAGCAGTTGCTCTCATACTCTCGTTCAGCTTAATCGATGAGCACAAAGAGAGAGGCTCCAAGCTGAAGTGTCGATGTTCGCAAGAACCTTTCGCATGGTTTCGTTTACTGGCCAAGACAAGCCACCAGTGCTCAGCATCCTTCTGTTGCAGCACGAGTCTTATGTCTCCTTGTCTGTCTCCGCCCCTCCCCCTCAGTCTCTCGTGATGTCACTTGCCGATTTCCTCCCTTGCTCACTGACGGCATGTCTCTCCTTCCACTAGAGTCACTAGAGGTGCATAGAGGCGACTGGGCTGGAGCGAGCTGGCTCTTAAACAACTGATTACAAATGTCCAAGTCTTCCCGCATGGATGCCTTCATCACAGTCACAGACCAGACCTTACTGACGATGCGCGAGTTTCTCTCGGCGCCACAATGGACGTTGCTCCACCAATGAACTGCTCCAACTAATGAAGCACCACGGCTCATGCCTCGCTTTACCACGACTCCTGATTGAAAGAGGCAGTGCGATGCATTCTGCAAAGGCCCGCCTCCGAGGCGTCCGACTTCGGGCCGTGAACCGCTTGGCCGAATCGACTTTGGACCGGCGTACAACGGTGAGCACATCGGCCAGAACGCCTTCGAACTAGTCGCCTGTTGCCCAAATTTCAGCAACACTGCTCCGTGAAAACTGCGCTGCGCACGGATGCTGATTGACTGCGCCAGGTGGCCGCAATTTCGAAAAATCCTGTGGAACGCTCACTCAGGCCCACAGGTTCAAAATGCCTGAGGTTGAATTCAATGCTAGACAAACTAATTCAGCATTTCAGTCGCGAGTGCCGATAACCACGGAGCACTTCTTGCCAAGATCGCATGCCAGGCTCTGAAATGCCTTGTTGGTTTCCTGCCAGCTTGCACAACGGCAAGGGCAGTTCTTGCACACATGCACGAAAAGCCAGCTGCACTTGTAGCAGTGTGGTGAGACACTGGTGGATTCGATCCAAGTTCTGCATCATCCTCGAGCAGTGTCACCAGCTCGACAGGCCACCAAACACCACGAAGTTTGAAAGCATCTTCAACATCATTGGGGTTCTCGAAGCTGCGGCTGGAGACATGAACACTTCGAGGATGTTGCCATGCTCGCGCTTCACTGCAGGAACTGTGAACCGCTTCTCTCAGAGTCTCTGACCATGAGAGCCTGCAGTAACCTGGCACTTCCGGAGTTCACACATGTAGTACTCTGTTGCCTTCGCCTTAAACAGCACCTACAGCCAAAGCATGTGAGTGCAAAGGACGATTCGACTTCGTAGGTTGGAAGCAGGCACGAGTAGACGGGCTTAAAAGCATGAAGTGAGCCTGTGATATCCTGTGATGATGTCTCTGTAGTTCTTTCTCAGAGTACGGCGGCCAACGCATCGATGTATTTTCATCCCACCGTGGAATCGTGTGCGACGCTGGCAAAACTTGAACACAAGTGACTGTCCGCGTGCGCGAATTCTTTTAGATGTATCTTCGCGAGGCACTCCATTAACGCAAGTAGTGCGGAATCCGTTTCGGCACTGAGACTTGAACGAGTTGCTGCGCATCAGACGCTTATCTCAAAGCTGAGGCAGCAGCTCGAAGTAGGAAAAGCTTCCATCTTCTTCACCAAGCGATTCCTGGACTCTAACTTCAGGAACACCCAGCTTGCTTGAAGCCTACGGCACCCTGGGAATTAATTCTGCGACTGTACGTAGAGAATCGTAGAGATATGTAGAGATGTAGCTTCCGTGTCATCCCTTTGACTGGGCGAAGCACTTGGCAGAAGGCAGCCAAGCGACAGCCAGTCCGTCGATTTGAACATCGCTGAAGGTTCTACGCTGCTTCGCCAATGAGATGTCAATGCCTCGGAGTACCTGCAGATCTGCAGATTGGTTTTGGAAGTCTCCGCATCTGACTGCTTCGTTCACCCGGCCAGTCTCTCACTCTGGTTCCGTGATTTCTTTCGGAGGGCTTGAGCGCCCGCAGGTGCCGAACACTTCGGCTTGAACTGCGCGCGGTGCGCTCGTGAAAGGGGCAAGTCACGGACATCACACCTTTGCCGATCTACATCTGTCGCACCTGGCCTGATGCGCAGGTCTTCCGACCCACAAGCAACTCGACGTTGTCCCCGAAATAAAACAGAAGTCCCAGACACCCCGTGCATGACTACAGCCCTAATCTAAAGGACTATATATGCGTTGCAAAAAGGTGTGCTCACTGACATGGGGCAGGCGGGGAACGTGCAGTGCAAAGGACTTATGCTGCAGGCCGCTAAGAGCCCTTGCGGCAGCTGATGCTCATGATGCTTCGCGTTTATCGATGCTTGCTGGTACTTGTGCACGAACAGCCTTCTTCAATGCTTCGTCTTGGAGGCTTTTTGCTGCAATATTGCGACCAGCATCGCATGCGCCCACGAATACAATACCGATCAGTAGCACCAGCAGTAAAGCCTTCGTCGTTCTCCCAAACGAAACGAAACATTGAATACCACCCAGATACCGAGTGCCACCAGGTGGGGGAAAGGTGGGTGCTGCTCAAGTCACCCTCGACTCTTGGTGCCGTTCCGGGGTCCACGCCCTTTCCAGCACCAGCCCACCCAGCAAAGACAAGCACTTGTGATCTGACTAAGAGTTAACACATAAGTCGGACATCATGTTACGTTACGGTATAGACGGGGTGTTCTGCGGGGGTGCCACCTCCACCACCACCACCGCCGCCGAAGATGCAGCCGCAGATTGCAGTGTCGCAGGCCCTGCCTCTGCAAATGCGCCAGAGCTTATTCGGCCCGTGAGCGCCACATCCGCCTGAAAATAGCGCACAACTGTTGTTGCTCAGACCGTTTACACTCCATCACTGCACAATCACCTATCAAGTCCTTTGATTATGAGCGGAAACATGGGACCAAGAGTGGCCCCCCGCTGTAATTGCCAGTTTGGATGGGACGGGAAGGTGGCTTCTTGGCGGCACCTGGTCGCAAAGCCAGCATGTCGCCCAGGGGACACGATCTCTAAGGTGAGGAACAGGATTGAAGCTTTGAAGTGGAGGAATGTCATCTGCAAGCAAAACTTGTTCGCAAGTTTTGTTGCAGCACTGTGAGGGAAGTGAGCAAAGTGGTCGAAAGTGCGACAGCCAAGGGCTGGCCAGCCTCTCTTTGTCATCCTTGGCTCAAGTTGTTTTCATGATAAATCACCTCGGCCTTTGGCAACGGTGGTCACTGCGTAGATGTGCGGCAAGTGTGAAGGACACGCCAACAGGGTTTAAAGGCGTGCATCAAGATTTGCACATAGGTAAAGTCGTGCACACCAGCTTCTGTTGCATAGCATGCATTTGCCAAACCTCTGACAGGGCACAACAAAATCAACCTGCTGCAAGCCTGCACTTGCTTCCTGGTCGGGTTTGTGCTGTCCGCCGTAAGGAAAACACAAGAACCGCATCAGCCGTTTCCCGCAATCCGGCTCCCACTGGGGCACAGCAGAGTTGACGCGTTTCCATGTCAAGGGTGTCGACAACCCTGGCCTCGTGGCATCCACAACAAACTGCGTGTCTGTGCCGGTACCTTTCGCAACGGCATTCTTCGTCAGGGTAGCTTCCGAGGGAGGCAATTACTGGATAAGCATGGCATGCAAAATGCGAGCAATGCGGAAAGGGGCACAAAAAACTCAGGATGTGCTCGCACATGAATTCCTCAGCCGCGTCGAAGTCCTGCTTGAAGACAGATGCTCGAAGAAGACCAATCGCAAAATTCTCGCAGCTATGACATGGCAGACTAAAACACAGCTCTCATCCAACAGTGCTGGTGGCTGGTTCTTGGATGCAGTGTTCTAGGAATGCCACAGCGACGGCAGTCGGGACGGCAAGCTCCCGTTGCTTTTCATGCCGTATGGTGGCCGCGACTTTATGTTCAAAGCGTCGGCAGGCATGAGAAGTACGAAGGAGTGCAAGTCAGGACACAAACAGCGGCAAAGAGGCTGCCTGGCCAGATGGCCTCTCCACGATGAAAGCCTAAGCCGAGGATTCCTAAGGACTGTCCTAGACGGTGGGGTAAGAATGCAGCAGCTTCGCGACGGATCCGAGCCGCTAGCCTCAAGGAAGCTGAACCAGTTGACCTCCGTCAATGTCTGCTTCACCAAGGCTACCGGCTAGGGGAGGCGGAATCTGCCCTTCAGGTAGCATCTACTTATTGAGTCTATGCCTTTTGCCCTTGTTCCCTTGCACCTGTTCTTGCTGGCTTGCAAGCGGCTTGTATCTCGTAAACTTTAGCGTACACTTTTGCACTTGTTCATAACCTAGACTTCTCATCGTTTGCCGGCATCGCAAGGCTTTGCGAGCAATCTTCGATTCTTCCGTGTGCCGAGCGATTCGTGGCATGTTTCAGGGCAGAAACGGAGTCCGGAGAGCTTCCGATTTGGGGAGACTTCCGAGTGGTTTCGGCTTATGGGAGCTTTCACAGGAACGCCGGTGGCCGGTGTGTTCGGGTGTGTTCAGAATCCGCCGGACTGGATTTTGGATTCTGTATGTAGGCGCATGATCCGGCTTCTCGCTCTGGATTTCTGAACTCAAGCTAGGAGGTCTCACTGGGTTGCTATCACTGAACCGGTATTGCCTGGTAGCACACCAGGACGGAAATCTGGCTATGAGGGGTGGGGGGGTGGTCAGGTATCAACGAAGACACACTACATTCATAACTCAGCTGGACACTCCCTTTCTGGGTCTCGGGTCTGCCGACTAGAGAGCAAAGTCGAAGGAATCAGATCATCCAGGGCCACAGCCTTGCCAGTCTCACGGCCACTCAGCTGGTCAAGTTGCAGCGCCATCTCCTCCAAGTCTGTCTCACCTGGCCACTGATTTTGGCGCTCCCTCTCGCCACTTTCGCGTGCACAATTCCGTTCGTCCTGGGCAGTTTTACGAAATCGACGAGCCGGCATCGCTAATGGCGTGGCCCTTGTGCATGACGTCTTCGATTCCCTCCAGTCCTCAATACTCAGCTGCAAGAAACAGATTCGTAGCACTGCATCTGTTGTTGTGCAACCTTGTCGCCTTTAAGGTAGTCCACCAACTCGCCCCTGGTCAAAAACCCATCACCGGACTCGTCGCTTTTCTCGAACTGGTGGGCCCTCAGCTGACATGTGGGATGATGCGTGTTCGGTCACATTGCCGTCATGCAGGCAGTACGCCTGTATTCCGGTAAACACACTCCGTGTACCTATGAAAGCTGTAGTGTCCAGCACTTCCGTGGAAAACTCAACATCACTACTGTCGAGATCGCAGCGGGCGCTACTTCATGTTCAGCTAAAATCAGGAAGCTGCGCCGACACAGCTTCCATTCATTACTCATTACAAATACTACAGAACACCATGATCCATCGATGCCGCAAAGAGTATGGATAGCTTCTTGGAATTTTTGGGCTGCCTACAATCACCAGCAACTACTTTTCGTGTAGTATTGCTTGTAAAGCAGCTAGTAACCTGAGCAACCCTGATTCGGTACCAGTGACGAGGGCTGCCGTTTTGGGGTTCCTGGCCAATTCAGAAAGGAAGACATGTCCAGCACAGAAGCCGCCCCCAACAGAAAGGCTTGGCTTTTCCATAAGGAAGCTTGGACCCCAGGAGCATGCCAAGGAAGCCCCGCTAGTTGCAGGCCAGTAGCAGGCGCTGTACCTGAAAAACGGTCTTGCGCGAGTGCACACTGGCACCAGTTTTTACCTCAGCTCGGAGCGACGTCTTTGCGTTCGTGATACACGGGCCGACTTTGCTTTCGTTCTTCAACTCCAACTGGCCCCTGCAACTTGTCCAAATGCATCTTCCGTGAATGTGCCAGTGCTGCGGCGGCCCACCAACCCGTAACATAGAATAACATGCCAAATTTCTGACAAGACGATGTAAGAGGAATAGCGATTCCACGGTCAAGCTTGCGCTTGCGAAATCCCCGCCAATATATGTAATCGGTTACAATCGCAGCACATGCCTTCTTGTGGAATCTACGCTGTGCAATGCCCAGAGTAGGTAGATGGAACGACCGCCGACATGGCCTCGATAACTTTGGCGCAGCAATCGTTGATAGCAAGCCGAGCCGCTCGGGTGATGCCTGGTTGGTTGGACATCCTGTCTCTTTTGAGAAGCAAATGGCCGATGTGGTTCAGCGCATCCCTCCACTCGGCAAGGGGGTCATCGCCTCAAGATGCAGCTACACGTCAACTTCCCTACATGCATCTCTTGACAGACCCTGGCACACCATCACAAGATCATGTCTCGTGGCTGTCCCTGGCAATGCTGAGCCAAAGGCCTGTCATGGCCTTTGCCTGTCGGTAAATGACCTCAGCAGAGCATCAAACAATCTGTCGACGAAGCCAACAGCTGCAAAAACTTGCGAAACTCTTCGTTCTGCCCAGAAGCACCTCAAACCCCCACTCAAGTCTGCACACCACCTCCATGCATGAGCGATTCATGTCGAGCTGCTGTAAATCTTTCGAAGAACTCATGCACGCCCAGCTCCGGCGGGGCATCGTCATCTGAGTTCTGCTACCGATGACGCGACATCAACTCATGAAGTCGTGCCTGGCATTCCGCAGCCTAGGCGCTAGCATACCAGTGTGATCAGGCCAGGGTTTTAAATTAAATGTCTGTAAACAAATCGGCAAAGCTTCAAAAAGCTGATGATTTTCAACACATGCTCCGCTTACGGTCAACACCATGCTTCGTTTGACTAACTCGGGCTTGGCACCTTCCTCCTCAGCTGGGAACAGCCCATGGGCCAAGGACTGCAGCTGAGACGTGCTGAGCACGTGAGATGTCCGCTGGCCAGGGCTATCATCCTGGGAGAGCGTGGGTGGACACCGAAACTGGGCGACATTACCACGCTTCGTGACTTCTTTGGCGTGGCCTGACCTATCGTAACGAATGGAGCGCGCGCGCTGGCTGTACTGTGGTTTCTCCGAAGAGTTACACTTCAGGTCTCACCCGTTGAGCTTCTTAGGTCGCTCTGCAGCGACGCGCTTCTGTGCAGCAATGACAAAACTACATCTCCACATAGGACATAGCCAAGGATCAACTTCTACATCGCTCTGAAGTACCTTCCTCGGTTGATCAGGTTCACGGGCAATGAATGGAGGGATATTCAGGAGTGTAGAAGCAAGCCAGGAAATGCTGCAGGGTAAACCAAAAAGACAGTGATGTCGCGGAATTCGACGCAGCCAGATGTTCCACAATTGAGACACAAGCCGCCGCAGAATTGAGCTTTAGCTGGCAGGTGCCGACTCTAGCAGCATCGTGCCCCAATCACACAAGCTATACCCACATAGAATGCATGATTGAAAGGCTGCTGGGTCGAAGCCAGGTCATTCAGATGTCGCCAGGTGGCAAAAAGTTGTGCACACTGACTTTGCCAGTGTGTTCTGGATCGAACAAAGCCAGCGTAGCTTTCCTAAGCCGAAATGGAGCATTTCTGGCCCTTAGAGCGTCGCGGCCTCAATCCCCACTCTAATTGGGCAAAGCAGCAGATCAGTATCTCGACCTCGGGATGGCCCAGTGAGGCCACGAACTCACTGCTTCCGACAGAACAAAAAAGATGCGTGCTCCGAAGCTCGGCAGTGGACAGTACAAAGCCTCGTACGCATCCTTCATGAGAATGGTTTTCCAACCCACCTGAGCCCGGCAAGTCGAGTTTATCCGAAAGCTTCGGCTAAGCAGGCTGGGGTCGGCCGAGGTGCCCATTTCTCTTTGTTGACGCCTACATCGAAGCGGTGTAGAAATCTTCGATAGTCGACGCGTCGTTTTCCTGCCGAGTCTATCGATGTCCAGGACGACCACATGGACGAAACAGTTTCTCTGGAAGCGCAAACCTCCGAGTACTTAGAAAGGCATGTGTGTTTACAACATGTGCAACTGAACAGCACCTGGATACAATGGCAGCATCAGCTGGCTGTGCTTGCGTGTGGCAGGTGGCAAAAGGTGTTGTGCATCCTGGGCCGACACCCTGCGGTGTCCTTTGGGAAGATCCGTCTGCTGCGCGTTCCCCTCCTCAGAGTCCTGCTAGCCGAATCGCTATTTCTGTTCTGCTAAAAATAAACGGTGGCTATTCTGGCTGTAGCCATTTTCGAGCAACATTGCACGCATTCCATGCTATCCTATGAGCGGCCGTCACTGCCTCGTACTTGATGCCTGGAACAAGTCCCACACCTTCCATTCCTCTCTATGCAGTTCTGTGCAGTTCATAAACTCGATACCCTGCTGGGTCCGCTTCTGTGATGCCCCACAGCTCGCCACCCATGGACCAGGGAAAATTCCTGAGTCTGCGATTTCGCTGCACCAAGCCTATGGCCTATGCCTCCTTGCAGTACACTGCCAACCCGACCCGGCGTTTACGCTGGCAAATTGGCATTTGCACCTACATCCAGTATCCATGCGCTATGTGCAGTCAGTCAGCCAATCAGAGGCGGGTAGTCTTTGTGCTAACTGCCTACATGTTCCTCATGGATTTGCAGGCCAGCATCTCGCCACAAACGGATGTCAGAATGTCACACCACGACGAAAACGTGACCTTGGTATGGCTACGTAAGGCTGTATATCAACTCAAAGTCTGCCTGACGACCTCCTGAGCAGTAGTGTCTTGTCCAAGAGGCACTGCCCGTGCGCTTGTCATCACACTTGCGGAAGTCCTCCTGTGTGGCATCAACAGCAGAAGCACGACTGCTTGATCAGACGGGCATGGGCCATGGGGCAACTCCAACCATGATGGAAAACATAGATCTTGTTCTGTGTGTGCGTGCAATGTGCATCCTTGAAGGACGAGGAGCCCTAAAGGCTTCACCACTTCATCCTACAGCACTGGTCACACACAGCGGCTCCCAAAGCTCTGGTCGCAGCTCGACAACTTTCCCGGCCATTCGGTGAAGAATTGCACGCTCCTGCTTCGATCAAAATGCATCAGTGCTGGGAGTGCAGTCTACCAAGGATTCGTGTTTGGTCAATAGTCTTGTGCCGCCCTCGGTCACAGTAGTTTCGTCCACTTCCAGCCTGCCGCTGTCCGACCTTCTGAATGTCCTGGCAGAGGTATACTCGCCCAGCACAAGGCTTCCGCAAATAGCGCAGGTGAGCTGGTGGTCATGACTTACAATGCCATGCCGAAAAGTCTGGATCTCATGCATCGCGCACGAACACCCAAACGGGGAGGTGAATGGAACTGCTGCAGGCATTTAATGGTTGCGTGTTGCCCCGGACATTTCGATATTCAGATAGGTTAAAGATGGCACCTCACTGCTGGTATACACCGCGACGCACAGCGAAAGGCAAGTTGAGTCGGAAACTCCACCATCGGAACATAGGCACAGAGCTCGGAGGGTCCTCCGAGGCACGGGCGGCCCCTGCTTCCTCCAAGGCCTTGGCAAATGCACGATCCTTCCAAGAACAGCCTTCTTGGAACTGCAATGAACCGCAAACCTCAGCCCTCAGAAAGTACTACCCCGAATTCACATAGGTCCGGTGCCGCTCTGCGCGCCCCGATGTCAGGAAGCTGCGAAATCTCTTTCAACCTGAGTGTTGCTCGATGGGCATCTGCTGACAAGTCGTCGACTCGCACCGTACGACCTCTTGAAAGGCCACCCGATCCTTCTAAGACTCAGGCTTGCCCTGTTCCAGTGCTGGAGCGTAATGCTCCTCACGCGTGTGCAAACCAACAAGCACTCATGACACTTGCATCCTGTCGTGAAGTCGAAGCCTCCGTTCGTGGCTCTGGCTGGATCTGGCCGGCCGACTGCTTGTGATGCTTGTTTCGCTTTTGAACAGGTTGCTCTCGTGATTGCCTCGGACCCTTCGCCTGGGCATGCCGAAGATGCCGTCAACTAATTTCAGCTACTGCCTCGAATGTAAGCCTGACAAGTGCAAGTGTGGCCCTTTTTCATTGGGTGCTCCAATTATAGGCAGTCTAGTGATGTCCAGCGTCCGACTGGGCTACACAGGAAACTAGCAGAGTAACAGCTCATAGTCAGGGGAAGGCCCATCATGGTCCCTCCAAACTGAAGAGAGAGTCGCGAAGATGGCAGGGAAGGGGCAAGCTGATTGTCAGATCAAGGCTTGAAGCGAAATAAAAACGAAACCGAACGCATCAAATGCCCCCTCTGCTGCTGGAGTGCCACAGACTACACCACGGCATGCTCCAAAGAAAATCTCACTGCACACTGCTATGTTCGCGCTTCGGCGACGCTTGGGCGAAGGGCAGTGCCGCTGCAGTATGTACACGCTAACTGCTAAAGAATTGCTACTTGGGCTCGTGCCTGTACCTTGCCAGGCCGCTCAGGGATGGTCGAAATTTCGGCACATCCGATGCCCAGTGCCTCCAGTTGAATGCCCGTTCCGTCGCCTTCGACGTGGGCTCAAAGCTCAAAAACGATGGTGGAGCCCCGCACCTCCTCGCATTGATGGTCGTACTCAATGACTCAAGTCGGGGGCCACCGAAGCTCTGAATGCAGCTGAGCATCGACTACCAGGTCCCAGAGGTTGGGTACCGGCCCGCGGAGATCTGAACTCTGTCCGCCTCCTGATCCTAGAGTGTTCAGATCTCCTGGTCGCAGAGGGTATTGGTGGCTTCCCTGAGAAGTCGCAGGCGCGGCATCTGCCATGTGTGGGTACACCTCAGCGGCCGCTTGAACACTGGCTGGTAGGAGGCAGACTAGACTAGACTGGATGTAGCTGAAAAGCTATTCCTGCGAGGATCCTGCTTACAACCAAGGCGAATGCAAGTGCTGCATGTACCGCTTGCCATCCTACTGTAAGCACCTTGCACTCTAATGTTGGCCTCACGCAGCAAAATGTATCAGAATGAATTTTTCCGCTTTGACCACCGAGAGGCTTGCAGTGGGCCTGCCGGGTTCAGAGGTACCATCTCATCGTTGATACATACAAACGGGATAGTTGCAGAGTGGCCAGGTTGACTGGATTTTTCCCAGAAAAATGCCAGATTCGCAGCCAAGCCTTGCTGTGCAGCCTCGCGAACGTCACAAATGCCATGTGTCGAACCGCCTGTGCTTCCCAGACTCCGGACAACCTCGAAACATCTCCTGCAGTCTTCCGAGCTGGTGAAATTCACCACGGCCAGTTTCTGCCAAGGCAAATGTACAAAATCGTAAGGCAGGGAGGACCTGGAGAATCCACACAACTGCTGGATCTTGTTCAAGAAGTCATGCTCTGACAGCTTCTCCGTCAATTTGAAGAGAAGCGTAGTGGCGTCTTCTGAGAGGCACGTCTCAGGACGAGTGAACTTACCAGAAGTCGGCATCGTGGCAAAACTGTTGCGACACGCCGCAGCAGTTCATACAAACATGCCAAAGGGACCTACCTAAAACTACATGTATGGCACTCTCGTATTATTGAGCACAGTAGTGCTTCGAAAGGCGCGAGCAAGGTCAACTCCGATCACTTCGAAGACTCATGCGCTTCCCTCGTGCCGTTTGTTCCCCCTGGCTTTACGGAACCCTGGGCTAGGCCTGGTTTGACCAGTTTTCGTTTCGATGGATCCGTCTTCCTCTCATGCGAGCAACTGTATGCCACATGCTGTGGTCAGTCTTCAAGTAGCCGAGAACTCAAGCTCAACAAATCCGAAAAACGACCTGTGACCAAAGGCTGGTTCTGGGTGTGGCTTCGTCTGTCAATAATTCTTCACACCTCCGACGGGAACACACTGGCATGTGCTGGTCTCCTCGAACCGAGCAGCCAGGCAACAGCCGTCCTCACTGCTGACGTTGCTGCTGGGCCGGAGCTCCAGCAAGCAGACTGCACCCTGATGAGTGGTGGCGCAAGGACACCAGTTGCAAGGAGATGCAGTATGGCAACGGAGCAGAGTTCCGTCAGAGACTTTTGCTTGCATGTTTGTCTTTTGTCAACCTTCACCTCATAATGCAGCTCATCAAGACTCCACGCCTTGTTTCCTGAAGTGCCACAGTAGTTGCTGGCGCTGAAGAGGGTGTAGACAAGACCGAGATGGTGCGTGCTGAAGCCACGCTTTTCCTGCATCGTGGATGCACACACATCTCTACTCGCCGCCCTGGAACCGACCGATCTAGACTCAACATCAGCTAAAAGAAATGGAATGCAGAATTTCGAGGCCTTGCCATAGAAGGCTTGGTTGTGGCATCTGCTTCCCTTCTCGCACCCGGATATCTTCTTGCCAAAATACGGGGTTGCGGTCAAGCTAGCACCTAATGTTGAGCTCATACTTATAAACCCCTCCTCATGTATAAAACCCGACCCCAAAACTCAATTATCAACCCCCCCTCAATTGTAAAACCCGACGCCCCCAAACCCAATATTCTTCGGAGAGTTTCGTGATGTCGGTTTGTTTAGCTTGGTGGGAACCAGCTCCAATATTGCAGAGAGAGAGAAACTGCAATTACTAAATTACTACGGCTGCTCCAGTATTGCAGACATTGCGGAGAGAGACACAAACTGTGATTACTGCGACCGTTCCAGCATGGCAGAGAGAGAAACTGCGAGCATTGCAGAGCTTCGGAGGGATTCGGAAAGCTTTGCCACGGGACTCCGAAACCGCAGATTTAGATGATCTCAGAAACAATGCCTTCCTTGATCAAATTTCTCAATCCGTCCTGATGGAGTACTAACAAAAGCCGTTCTTCCGAATCATAAACCTTCCTCAATCATGAACTCCTCTTGGGGGGGCCTTCTGGTGGTGACTGCAAAAGCCAGGAAAGGAGCCGCAAACTTTGGAAACCAAGCCCGTCATTCGGAAAACTTTGGATTCAAAAGGCCTGTTTCACAAGCCACGGGACTGCCGAAACGGCAGATTTAGAGGATCTCAGACACCATGCTTTCCTTAATCCAATTCCTTATTCCGGCAGCAAAAAATCAATCCATCCTGATGGAGTACTAACAAAAGCCGTTCTTCCGAATTTTCAGCCCTTGACAAATTATAAACTCCTCCCGGGGAGGGCGTTTCGGTGGTGCCTGCGGAAACCAGGAAAAGGAAAGCAAACTTTAGAAACCAAACAATTAATTGGGAAAGCTTTCGATTCAAACGGAAAGCAAACGTTACAAGCCAAACCCTTGATAGGTGGAAGGCTTTCGTTTCAAAAGGAAAGCAAGCTTTAGACGCCAAGCCCTTGATTGGGAAAAGTTTGGATTCGAAACGACAGTAGGGTTTAGAAGCCATGCAATTGCTACGACCGCTCCAGTATTGCAGAAAGAGAGAGAGAGACAAACTGCGACCGTGCCAGCATTGCAGAAAGAGAAAACTTTCCTTGGCTGCCCGAAGAAGCAGGCTCTACTGTATCACCGTACTGTACAACGACGACCGACCCGCACTCAACAATCAACCCGCCCCGGCCCTGAAATCAATGAGGGGGGGTTATTATTGTGAGGTTGACATGACTGTCTAGATTGCAGGCCCTTGCGCAAAACAAATTTATACAGCATGACCCCTCTCGCTTTTTGCTTGTGCACGCATGGGCGCCTTCTCCCGAAGGGGCTCTGTCCGTCCGGCGTTTTGTGCCGCAGTCTTCTCTCTCTTTATTTTTTTCTCCAGGGCTAGGGACATCAAAGGTATGTTTCCCCTGAAGGCTCGGCTGTGTAAGGATGAAATCCGCTCTTCGTAGATCGCCGGGATATGAAAAGAAGAAGAAGGCCGTCATGGTTCCCCCCGTAAAACAGGACAAAAAGCAGTACATGAAATGCAAAGAACAAGCAAGACTACCCACGTCATGCCAGCCTTCTCGGGGAGCGGGAGGAAAAACATGCGGTCCCCCACGACTTCGCGTAAGTTCGGGCATACGTTGAGTTGCCGAGGTCGGATTGAAAGTGAACTAAAGCCTCCCTCCCCCGAATATCACCGAATTCTTCATAGTTGCGAAAAGTGAGCTAAAAAAAGCCTGGGATTTGGAGCTTTCGTCCAGCATCGTCCAGCCCAGTTGGAACGGGCTTACCTGAGAAGGGCCATGTGGCCCGTGCAAAAAACCCACACCTTGACACAGCTGGCGTTCCCTAGTTCGAGAATCAGAATTTTCCCCGTTGTAAGACGAGGTTTGTGGAGGTTTTGCCGCTGGAAGCAACACGCAAACAACACACATGAAATGAGTACGCGGCATCGCCCTTTGTTGTGACTACGTCTCTGTACTTTGCAGTGGGTCTGGCTTTTCAGGAAGCAGCATAGGTAACAATAGATACAACATAACCGTGCAGAATATGTGATTGGCTCTTCCCTACTTCTACTCCCCCCGCTTATGGTGGCGTTTTGTGGCTCAGCGGCCGGTCGATATTAGGGTGCTGTGTGCACCAGGTAAAACTGTATTGAAAGCTGGGAGGCTCACGTCCCCCCTGACTTGGTCGCGTCCTGGTCTTCCCTTTGGAGCCTCCCCTCTCTGTCGGCAAGCTTTCTGGCCATGTGCTCTTGCACTCGCTGGACTTCTTGCCATCGCTTGCAGCGGATCAGCTGTACTGCGTTCTTCTCTTGCTCGTGACTGTCTGCTGATCCCTCCGGTCGTTGTGGCGGCTCCCCCTTGGGTTCACTTGGCCTCTGTGCCGGTGCTCGACTACTGCTCCCTCGGTCCGAGGGGCCTCCTGTGGGTCCCCACGGCCACGCCAAGTCTTCTTCCCTCTCTTCGTGGTGTGTCTTTGGTTGGTGTGCGAGGTGTTCGTTCGTCTCCCCCTTGTCGTCTGCGTCGCCCAGTCTGGTCTGCTTTCCTCGGTGTCGCTCTCCTCCTTTATCACATGCTGCGGGCGACTGGCCTCGGATCAGTAGGGTGTCCCCTGTGGAGCTTGTCTGTACTTGGCTGGTGGTGGGCGAGGTTGTGCTTGTGCCTCTCGGTCTCGTTGTCGTCGCCGGGCTTCTCTCCCTCTTCCTGCTGCGGGACAGTGCGCCTGTCCTTCCCCCCTCGTTCAGCTCTGGCTTTTCTTCGGATTTTGCGGGCTTGCTTCAGAAGGTCTTTTACCTGGTTCGGGTACCTCATGACGAACACTCTCATTTCTTCCGCCACTCGTGGGAGTCCCCCCTAGTAAGTTACTAGCGGGCCACCTCCGCAAGGCTGGACTGAGGGTAACCACCGGTGTGATGTCAGAACATGTAGCTACTGATTGCCAACAGACCGAACATATCAACCGGAGAACTCAGCAATCTGATGAATTCTGGTATTGGGTGCTTTGGTGCGGTGCAGGACAGTAGTTCAAGTAACGCATGACTTCGAGTTTGCCTGAGCTTGGAGGCTTTGCAGCGCCTAGGGCCTAGTTGCTGTCCTCGGGAAGCTGATGTGATCGAATGATCCATTTCAAACCTGTCGACAATCATTGTCTCGCATGCGAAACTCACGAGATGCTACGCCGCCTGTTCGCTTCAGAAACGCTGCAGTGAGATCAGGACCCCACCTTGGCTGGCAGAGCTATGCAGAGCTCAGCCGATAAATCTTACAGTCAAGAGGGCCCCCGGCTTGATGCCGGCACCTCGAGGGTTGGCCTCCCATCCCAGTTTCTCCTGCGGATCGGACCATAGGAGATCCTGAAAGACCTGCGAACAGGTTGCAAAAGCCCGAGGCTGTGCAAGCACGATGTCAGGAGTCGCGGAGGACTCTTGACAGCAAATGACGGGTGACCTTCTGAAAAGTGCACCGAATCGTACTACTTGCTCCCGTCAAACGGCTGGAAACATAAGATCCAATGGCACTGATACACTGCATCGTAGGAACCTGTTCCTCCAGGCACAGTGGATAACAGCCTGAGGCACGGCGCACATCAGGTCCATGCCAACTCTCCTGCTGCCATCACGTCAACAAATTACGTACGTTGGCCTCCATGTGGGCAACTGACGACTCCAGCATCGATGTCGCGAACAAAAGGAAGAGTCAGGTTGGACTTCGCATTGCGCGCCTGGCACCAAGCCACTGTGGAACTACAAGCGAACCAGCACTGAGCACCGTGCAGCTGCAAGAGTCTGAGTTCAAGACCAACCCCCCATGCACGACGAAGAGTTCCTGTGCACTTCCAGTGCTTCGCTGCAGTACGGGCTTGGAAGCTCGTGGAACCGGGTCTTTAGGACTCTAGTCGAAGATGACTTTGCTGCCACCTGACCAAACTTTCGGCAGTAGCAATGGTCGATCCTGCTGCACGACTGCAGCAAGAGGCAGCATCTTGTAAATAGCTTCGAACTTCATGAAGACACCTTGGGCTCTCAGTGGGCTCAACGCTGTCTGATGTGCGGGCTGGACTGCAGCCATCGTTCGACAGGAGGTTTCATTCCAAAAGTATTCCAAAGCTTATGGACCGGAAGCGGCATCTGTTCACAGAAGGCATCACAAGGCCATGAAATCAAATGTTGATATTGCTGCCCAAACACCGCCCGTATATTTGTGCAAGACTTCATCATGGAAACCACCACCTTCTTCACTGGAAAGCTTGTTCATCTCTTCGTCCTCACTCGGCGCAAGCAATGAAAGCTGGTGGCACCAGTGCCAGCAAACCTGCAAACCTTGGGGCACGCCCTCGGGAGTAAGGGCTGCGATGGGCCGCGACAACATCTGCAGCTGGCCCCCGTATAACTTGATTTTGTCAACGGTGCAGAACACTGCGCACTCCGGCTCCAGCAAGAATCACGAGCATGTGCCACATTCCGACCGTTGGAGGCAGCTTTGACGGCTTTGCCGAAACCCCCATTCCTTTATGGAAGCTCTACTACTGTGGTGTGCCATAACGGGTCCAAGCACAACAGCCGTCCTCATGATTGCCTCGGATGATAACCAAGCTGTCCGGATCTTCGATGAAGAAAGCAAAGAGAAGAAGAAATATCTCGCACGCATTTGGGCCTGGCACTGGCGAGAACATATGTCTCTCAACTTGAACACTGCGCTGGCACATGACCACCACGACGACGGCGACGACTACTACGACGACGACTACTGCTCCGCTACTACTACTACTACTACTACTACTACCACCACTACCTCCTACTCCTACTCCTACTACTACTACTACTACTACTACTACTACTGCTACTGCTACTGCTACTGCTACTGCTACTGCTACTGCTACTACTCCTACTCCTACTCCTGCTCCTACTACAACAACTTGCCCCACCTCGAGGGGGGTCAGGACGACCATGTCATCTTGGTCTAAATGGTAAACTAGTCGATGCTAGTCGGGCAAGTGGGGCAAGATGACCAAGCTTGCAAAATGACATGGTCATCTTGCCCTCCTCCAAGATGACCAGTGGCCGGGCAAGATGACCGAGCTGACAAGACTGCAAAGAAGATCGGAACAAATAATTGTTCTAAATTCCCGGCACAATGTACTGCTACTACTGCGACAACTACGACTGCTACTGCTACTACTACTCCTCCTACGTACTCCTGCTACTCCTACTACAGTACTCCTGCTATTGCTACTCTTCCGACTGCTCCTACTACTCCTACTCCTACTCCGACTCCGACGACTACTACTACTACTACTCCTCCTCCTCCTCCTACTACTACTACTACTACTACTACTTCTGCTTCTACTATTACTTCTACTTCTACTTCTACTTCTACTTCTACTTCTACTTCTACTTCTACTTCTACTACTACTACTACTACTGCTACTACTACTACTACTACTACTACTACTACTCCTACAACAACTACTACTACTGCTACTACTACTACTACTACTACTACTACTACTACTATACGTGCGAGCAAATGCTCGGGACATGGCAGGCTGCAGCTAAGTCTAAGGTGTATGTCGGACAAAATCACGTCACTCAACTTAACAGTTCCGAGACACAGGGCCAGCAAACTTACTTGCCCCAAACCGGAGCATGCCTGTCTTTCACACTTCTGAGCCGCCAAGTGTTCGCGCGGGTTCTACTTTCGGCAATTTTCGGGATTTCTCCATTCTTGGTCCATGGAAGTCACTACTTTTGGTCTCCACTCACAACCATGGCCGGGCCACGGATGCTCTGCATTCAAGACCGAATGGATATGATCATGGCTGTGCCATGGATGCTGTGGTGCCAAGAAAGAGTAGTAGACCATGGACGTCATCCGGTTGGACCAGGGATTGTCTCCATTCAAAACGTGTTCGACCACGGACGTCATCATGGATGCTGCCTACTCAAGACGGACTACAGTGCAATCACTGGATAAGAAATGTAGGGGCTACGTCAGCAGGACAGCACTAAAAAGCCGAAATCTTAAATTGCTTTCTAGCTAAGAAATGAAGGGTGCCCAACATTTTGGTAAAGAACCCCCGAGGCATAGGCTACCACAGACCCTATGACAGGCCCTATGCACCCCTGTCCACAGGCCTACGATGGGGTCTATGCACCCCTGTCCACAGGCCTACGACAACGCCTATGCACCCCCTGCACAGGCCCTGTCCGCACAGGGTCTGTGCAGGGCCCTCACAGGCCTACAAAGGGTCCTGTCCACCCCTATCACAGACCCTACCCGTAAGCCCTGTCCACCGGTGTCACAGGCTGTCACAGGCCCTGTTCCGCCCTGTCATGGATCCTGTCATAGGCCCTGTGCTCCCCTGTCATGGGCCCTGTCCATAGGCCCTGTCAACCCCTGTCATGGGCCCTATCCATGGGGCCTGTCCACCCCTGTCATAGACCCTGTTATAGCCCCTGTCGACCCCTGTCATAGGCCCTGTCCCAGCCCTGTCCACCCTTGTCAGTTGAGCCCTGCGAAGCCCCCTTTCAAGCCTTTCAAGTGCCTCGAAGCTTGAACACCTCCCCTTCCTCACTGTAAAACGCCTCCGCAAGCCCCTTGGCAAGTCCCCTGATATAGCCCACCTTGCTAACCCTGGCGCTGCACAAAACGAACGAACTCGCTCGCGGGGGCTACAAACTAAGGCCACGCGAAATCGGAAAGAGTGGGAACCGCCAATGCCTCGCGCTCTTAGAAGAAACGAATAGAAGCGTCTTCGCCAACACACACGAAGGACAAAGCCAGACGAAAACGCTTCAAGGGGAGTTGACCGCGAAGAAAACATCAGTCGTGAGCGATTTGGAAGGTTCGCAAATGGGAGGGGCTGCGCCGCGAAGAAACAAACAAAACAATAATCGCCAACACAGAGGGGAAAGCCAAGCGAAAACGCTTAAGGGGGATTTTTGGCGAAGAAAATGAAATCAAACATGGAAGCCTTGCAAGGTGTGCAAATGGTCTGGGGCAGCCCTGCCGTTCTCGGAAGCCCCGAAGAAAGGAACAAAAACGTATTCACCAACACACACTAAGATCTCTCGACGATCATAGAGAAACGCGAACGATCTCGCTCGCAGGGGCTTGAAAAATGCATCTGTGGATGTTTTAGGTATTTGTTTAGATTCTCCACATCGGCAAGACGATTCTTTCTCTTCAGAGCAAATTAATCCAATGCAGCTCACAGCAATAGGCACATCCGACGCAGTCGACCCGATGCAGATTCCTCAACGACTATAGAACAGTCGGTGTGAATCGATATCAAGTTGCAAAGGCTTTTTCCGGGACGCGAAACTGTCTACAGACCTTGGGAAGTCCCCTGATAGCTCACCTTGCCCCCCTTGAAAGCCCGCCTCGAGCCCTTCCCTTGAGCCCTTGAGCCTCCCATTTAAGCCTCCCGTGAAGCCCCCTTGAAGTTTGCAAACCTCCCCTCCCCCCTGTACAGCGCCTTTGCAAGCCTTTGTGGGAGGGACCGAGCCGATAGTGCA